>CAWVQA010001320.1:0-24817 GCA_963932145.1 Acanthosepion lycidas | reverse complement strand
TAAGTTTTGATTGATTTCATATCGATTTTCAATAATTTCATTGTTTTTCTAATGTTTTCAAACAGTTATTGATATTTACAAACTAGCGTTAAAAAGTAGTCAAAACAGCTAGATTTTGCATGTAAATCGCTATGTAATTAAAAGTTGTGTAAAACATAAAATCTTAAATAAAACTTTGTCAAAACTTCTGAAACTAGTTAAAATCAATAAGTTTTGATTGATTTCATTTCGATTTTCAATAATTTCATTGTTTTTCTAATGTTTTCAAACAGTTATTGATATTTACAAACTAGCGTTGAAAAAGTAGTGAAAAAAGCTAGATTTTGCATGTAAATCGCTATGTAATTAAAAGTTGTGTAAAACATAAAATCTTAAATAAAACTTTGTCAAAACATCTGAAACTAGTTAAAATCAATAAGTTTTGATTGATTTCATATCGATTTTCAATAATTTCATTGTTTTTCTAATGTTTTCAAACAGTTATTGATATTTACAAACTAGCGTTGAAAAAGTAGTGAAAAAAGCTAGATTTTGCATGTAAATCGCTATGTAATTAAAAGTTGTGTAAAACATAAAATCTTAAATAAAACTTTGTCAAAACTTCTGAAACTAGTTAAAATCAATAAGTTTTGATTGATTTCATATCGATTTTCAATAATTTCATTGTTTTTCTAATGTTTTCAAACAGTTATTGATATTTACAAACTAGCGTTGAAAAAGTAGTGAAAAAAGCTAGATTTTGCATGTAAATCGCTATGTAATTAAAAGTTGTGTAAAACATAAAATCTTAAATAAAACTTTGTCAAAACTTCTGAAACTAGTTAAAATCAATAAGTTTTGATTGATTTCATATCGATTTTCAATAATTTCATTGTTTTTCTAATGTTTTCAAACAGTTATTGATATTTACAAACTAGCGTTGAAAAAGTAGTGAAAAAAGCTTGATTTTGCATGTAAATCGCTATGTAATTAAAAGTTGTGTAAAACATAAAATCTTAAATAAAACTTTGTCAAAACTTCTGAAACTAGTTAAAATCAATAAGTTTTGATTGATTTCATATCGATTTTCAATAATTTCATTGTTTTTCTAATGTTTTCAAACAGTTATTGATATTTACAAACTAGCGTTGAAAAAGTAGTGAAAAAAGCTAGATTTTGCATGTAAATCGCTATGTAATTAAAAGTTGTGTAAAACATAAAATCTTAAATAAAACTTTGTCAAAACTTCTGAAACTAGTTAAAATCAATAAGTTTTGATTGATTTCATATGGATTTTCAATAATTTCATTGTTTTTCTAATGTTTTCAAACAGTTATTGATATTTACAAACTAGCGTTGAAAAAGTAGTGAAAAAAGCTAGATTTTGCATGTAAATCGCTATGTAATTAAAAGTTGTGTAAAACATAAAATCTTAAATAAAACTTTGTCAAAACTTCTGAAACTAGTTAAAATCAATAAGTTTTGATTGATTTCATATCGATTTTCAATAATTTCATTGTTTTCCTAATGTTTTCAAACAGTTATTGATATTTACAAACTAGCGTTAAAAAGTAGTCAAAACAGCTAGATTTTGCATGTAAATCGCTATGTTATTAAAAGTTGTGTAAAACATAAAATCTTAAATAAAACTTTGTCAAAACTTCTGAAACTAGTTAAAATCAATAAGTTTTGATTGATTTCATATCGATTTTCAATAATTTCATTGTTTTTCTAATGTTTTCAAACAGTTATTTATATTTACAAACTAGGGTTGAAAAAGTAGTGAAAAAAGCTAGATTTTGCATGTAAATCGCTATGTAATTAAAAGTTGTGTAAAACATAAAATCTTAAATAAAACTTTGTCAAAACTTCTGAAACTAGTTAAAATCAATAAGTTTTGATTGATTTCATATCGATTTTCAATAATTTCATTGTTTTTCTAATGTTTTCAAACAGTTATTGATATTTACAAACTAGCGTTAAAAAGTAGTCAAAACAGCTAGATTTTGCATGTAAATCGCGATGTAATTAAAAGTTGTGTAAAACATAAAATCTTAAATAAAACTTTGTCAAAACTTCTGAAACTAGTTAAAATCAATAAGTTTTGATTGATTTCATATCGATTTTCAATAATTTCATTGTTTTTCTAATGTTTTCAAACAGTTATTGATATTTACAAACTAGCGTTGAAAAAGTAGTGAAAAAAGCTAGATTTTGCATGTAAATCGCTATGTAATTAAAAGTTGTGTAAAACATAAAATCTTAAATAAAACTTTGTCAAAACTTCTGAAACTAGTTAAAATCAATAAGTTTTGATTGATTTCATATGGATTTTCAATAATTTCATTGTTTTTCTAATGTTTTCAAACAGTTATTGATATTTACAAACAAGCGTTAAAAAGTAGTCAAAACAGCTAGATTTTGCATGTAAATCGCTATGTAATTAAAAGTTGTGTAAAACATAAAATCTTAAATAAAACTTTGTCAAAACTTCTGAAACTAGTTAAAATCAATAAGTTTTGATTGATTTCATATGGATTTTCAATAATTTCATTGTTTTTCTAATGTTTTCAAACAGTTATTGATATTTACAAACTAGCGTTGAAAAAGTAGTGACAAAAGCTAGATTTTGCATGTAAATCGCTATGTAATTAAAAGTTGTGTAAAACATAAAATCTTAAATAAAACTTTGTCAAAACTTCTGAAACTAGTTAAAATCAATAAGTTTTGATTGATTTCATATCGATTTTCAATAATTTCATTGTTTTTCTAATGTTTTCAAACAGTTATTGATATTTACAAACTAGCGTTAAAAAGTAGTCAAAACAGCTAGATTTTGCATGTAAATCGCTATGTTATTAAAAGTTGTGTAAAACATAAAATCTTAAATAAAACTTTGTCAAAACTTCTGAAACTAGTTAAAATCAATAAGTTTTGATTGATTTCATATCGATTTTCAATAATTTCATTGTTTTTCTAATGTTTTCAAACAGTTATTGATATTTACAAACTAGCGTTGAAAAAGTAGTGAAAAAAGCTAGATTTTGCATGTAAATCGCTATGTAATTAAAAGTTGTGTAAAACATAAAATCTTAAATAAAACTTTGTCAAAACTTCTGAAACTAGTTAAAATCAATAAGTTTTGATTGATTTCATATCGATTTTCAATAATTTCACTGTTTTTCTAATGTTTTCAAACAGTTATTGATATTTACAAACTAGCGTTGAAAAAGTAGTGAAAAAAGCTAGAATTTGCATGTAAATCGCTATGTAATTAAAAGTTGTGTAAAACATAAAATCTTAAATAAAACTTTGTCAAAACTTCTGAAACTAGTTAAAATCAATAAGTTTTGATTGATTTCATATCGATTTTCAATAATTTCATTGTTTTTCTAATGTTTTCAAACAGTTATTGATATTTACAAACTAGCGTTGAAAAAGTAGTGAAAAAAGCTAGATTTTGCATGTAAATCGCTATGTAATTAAAAGTTGTGTAAAACATAAAATCTTAAATAAAACTTTGTCAAAACTTCTGAAACTAGTTAAAATCAATAAGTTTTGATTGATTTCATATCGATTTTCAATAATTTCATTGTTTTTCTAATGTTTTCAAACAGTTATTGATATTTACAAACTAGCGTTGAAAAAGTAGTGAAAAAAGCTAGATTTTGCATGTAAATCGCTATGTAATTAAAAGTTGTGTAAAACATAAAATCTTAAATAAAACTTTGTCAAAACTTCTGAAACTAGTTAAAATCAATAAGTTTTGATTGATTTCATATGGATTTTCAATAATTTCATTGTTTTTCTAATGTTTTCAAACAGTTATTGATATTTACAAACTAGCGTTGAAAAAGTAGTGAAAAAAGCTAGATTTTGCATGTAAATCGCTATGTAATTAAAAGTTGTGTAAAACATAAAATCTTAAATAAAACTTTGTCAAAACTTCTGAAACTAGTTAAAATCAATAAGTTTTGATTGATTTCATATCGATTTTCAATAATTTCATTGTTTTTCTAATGTTTTCAAACAGTTATTTATATTTACAAACTAGCGTTAAAAAGTAATCAAAACAGCTAGATTTTGCATGTAAATCGCTATGTTATTAAAAGTTGTGTAAAACATAAAATCTTAAATAAAACTTTGTCAAAACTTCTGAAACTAGTTAAAATCAATAAGTTTTGATTGATTTCATATCGATTTTCAATAATTTGATTGTTTTTCTAATGTTTTCAAACAGTTATTGATATTTACAAACAAGCGTTAAAAAGTAGTCAAAACAGCTAGATTTTGCATGTAAATCGCTATGTAATTAAAAGTTGTGTAAAACATAAAATCTTAAATAAAACTTTGTCAAAACTTCTGAAACTAGTTAAAATCAATAAGTTTTGATTGATTTCATATGGATTTTCAATAATTTCATTGTTTTTCTAATGTTTTCAAACAGTTATTGATATTTACAAACTAGCGTTGAAAAAGTAGTGACAAAAGCTAGATTTTGCATGTAAATCGCTATGTAATTAAAAGTTGTGTAAAACATAAAATCTTAAATAAAACTTTGTCAAAACTTCTGAAACTAGTTAAAATCAATAAGTTTTGATTGATTTCATATCGATTTTCAATAATTTCATTGTTTTTCTAATGTTTTCAAACAGTTATTGATATTTACAAACTAGCGTTAAAAAGTAGTCAAAACAGCTAGATTTTGCATGTAAATCGCTATGTTATTAAAAGTTGTGTAAAACATAAAATCTTAAATAAAACTTTGTCAAAACTTCTGAAACTAGTTAAAATCAATAAGTTTTGATTGATTTCATATCGATTTTCAATAATTTCATTGTTTTTCTAATGTTTTCAAACAGTTATTGATATTTACAAACTAGCGTTGAAAAAGTAGTGAAAAAAGCTAGATTTTGCATGTAAATCGCTATGTAATTAAAAGTTGTGTAAAACATAAAATCTTAAATAAAACTTTGTCAAAACTTCTGAAACTAGTTAAAATCAATAAGTTTTGATTGATTTCATATCGATTTTCAATAATTTCATTGTTTTTCTAATGTTTTCAAACAGTTATTGATATTTACAAACTAGCGTTGAAAAAGTAGTGAAAAAAGCTAGAATTTGCATGTAAATCGCTATGTAATTAAAAGTTGTGTAAAACATAAAATCTTAAATAAAACTTTGTCAAAACTTCTGAAACTAGTTAAAATCAATAAGTTTTGATTGATTTCATATCGATTTTCAATAATTTCATTGTTTTTCTAATGTTTTCAAACAGTTATTGATATTTACAAACTAGCGTTGAAAAAGTAGTGAAAAAAGCTAGATTTTGCATGTAAATCGCTATGTAATTAAAAGTTGTGTAAAACATAAAATCTTAAATAAAACTTTGTCAAAACTTCTGAAACTAGTTAAAATCAATAAGTTTTGATTGATTTCATATCGATTTTCAATAATTTCATTGTTTTTCTAATGTTTTCAAACAGTTATTGATATTTACAAACTAGCGTTGAAAAAGTAGTGAAAAAAGCTTGATTTTGCATGTAAATCGCTATGTAATTAAAAGTTGTGTAAAACATAAAATCTTAAATAAAACTTTGTCAAAACTTCTGAAACTAGTTAAAATCAATAAGTTTTGATTGATTTCATATCGATTTTCAATAATTTCATTGTTTTTCTAATGTTTTCAAACAGTTATTGATATTTACAAACTAGCGTTGAAAAAGTAGTGAAAAAAGCTAGATTTTGCATGTAAATCGCTATGTAATTAAAAGTTGTGTAAAACATAAAATCTTAAATAAAACTTTGTCAAAACTTCTGAAACTAGTTAAAATCAATAAGTTTTGATTGATTTCATATCGATTTTCAATAATTTCATTGTTTTTCTAATGTTTTCAAACAGTTATTGATATTTACAAACTAGCGTTGAAAAAGTAGTGAAAAAAGCTAGATTTTGCATGTAAATCGCTATGTAATTAAAAGTTGTGTAAAACATAAAATCTTAAATAAAACTTTGTCAAAACTTCTGAAACTAGTTAAAATCAATAAGTTTTTGATTGATTTCATATCGATTTTCAATAATTTCATTGTTTTTCTAATGTTTTCAAACAGTTATTGATATTTACAAACTAGCGTTGAAAAAGTAGTGAAAAAAGCTAGATTTTGCATGTAAATCGCTATGTAATTAAAAGTTGTGTAAAACATAAAATCTTAAATAAAACTTTGTCAAAACTTCTGAAACTAGTTAAAATCAATAAGTTTTGATTGATTTCATATCGATTTTCAATAATTTCATTGTTTTTCTAATGTTTTCAAACAGTTATTGATATTTACAAACTAGCGTTAAAAAGTAGTCAAAACAGCTAGATTTTGCATGTAAATCGCTATGTTTATTAAAAGTTGTGTAAAATAAAATCTTAAATAAAACTTTGTCAAAACTTCTGAAACTAGTTAAAATCAATAAGTTTTGATTGATTTCATATCGATTTTCAATAATTTCATTGTTTTTCTAATGTTTTCAAACAGTTATTGATATTTACAAACTAGCGTTGAAAAAGTAGTGAAAAAAGCTAGATTTTGCATGTAAATCGCTATGTAATTAAAAGTTGTGTAAAACATAAAATCTTAAATAAAACTTTGTCAAAACTTCTGAAACTAGTTAAAATCAATAAGTTTTGATTGATTTCATATCGATTTTCAATAATTTCATTGTTTTTCTAATGTTTTCAAACAGTTATTGATATTTACAAACTAGCGTTAAAAAGTAGTCAAAACAGCTAGATTTTGCATGTAAATCGCTATGTAATTAAAAGTTGTGTAAAACATAAAATCTTAAATAAAACTTTGTCAAAACTTCTGAAACTAGTTAAAATCAATAAGTTTTGATTGATTTCATATCGATTTTCAATAATTTCATTGTTTTTCTAATGTTTTCAAACAGTTATTGATATTTACAAACTAGCGTTGAAAAAGTAGTGAAAAAAGCTAGATTTTGCATGTAAATCGCTATGTAATTAAAAGTTGTGTAAAACATAAAATCTTAAATAAAACTTTGTCAAAACTTCTGAAACTAGTTAAAATCAATAAGTTTTGATTGATTTCATATCGATTTTCAATAATTTGATTGTTTTTCTAATGTTTTCAAACAGTTATTGATATTTACAAACAAGCGTTAAAAAGTAGTCAAAACAGCTAGATTTTGCATGTAAATCGCTATGTAATTAAAAGTTGTGTAAAACATAAAATCTTAAATAAAACTTTGTCAAAACTTCTGAAACTAGTTAAAATCAATAAGTTTTGATTGATTTCATATGGATTTTCAATAATTTCATTGTTTTTCTAATGTTTTCAAACAGTTATTGATATTTACAAACTAGCGTTGAAAAAGTAGTGAAAAAAGCTAGATTTTGCATGTAAATCGCTATGTAATTAAAAGTTGTGTAAAACATAAAATCTTAAATAAAACTTTGTCAAAACTTCTGAAACTAGTTAAAATCAATAAGTTTTGATTGATTTCATATCGATTTTCAATAATTTCATTGTTTTTCTAATGTTTTCAAACAGTTATTTATATTTACAAACTAGCGTTAAAAAGTAATCAAAACAGCTAGATTTTGCATGTAAATCGCTATGTTATTAAAAGTTGTGTAAAACATAAAATCTTAAATAAAACTTTGTCAAAACTTCTGAAACTAGTTAAAATCAATAAGTTTTGATTGATTTCATATCGATTTTCAATAATTTCATTGTTTTTCTAATGTTTTCAAACAGTTATTGATATTTACAAACTAGCGTTGAAAAAGTAGTGAAAAAAGCTAGATTTTGCATGTAAATCGCTATGTAATTAAAAGTTGTGTAAAACATAAAATCTTAAATAAAACTTTGTCAAAACTTCTGAAACTAGTTAAAATCAATAAGTTTTGATTGATTTCATATCGATTTTCAATAATTTCATTGTTTTTCTAATGTTTTCAAACAGTTATTGATATTTACAAACTAGCGTTAAAAAGTAGTCAAAACAGCTAGATTTTGCATGTAAATCGCTATGTAATTAAAAGTTGTGTAAAACATAAAATCTTAAATAAAACTTTGTCAAAACTTCTGAAACTAGTTAAAATCAATAAGTTTTGATTGATTTCATATCGATTTTCAATAATTTCATTGTTTTTCTAATGTTTTCAAACAGTTATTGATATTTACAAACTAGCGTTGAAAAAGTAGTGAAAAAAGCTAGATTTTGCATGTAAATCGCTATGTAATTAAAAGTTGTGTAAAACATAAAATCTTAAATAAAACTTTGTCAAAACTTCTGAAACTAGTTAAAATCAATAAGTTTTGATTGATTTCATATCGATTTTCAATAATTTGATTGTTTTTCTAATGTTTTCAAACAGTTATTGATATTTACAAACAAGCGTTAAAAAGTAGTCAAAACAGCTAGATTTTGCATGTAAATCGCTATGTAATTAAAAGTTGTGTAAAACATAAAATCTTAAATAAAACTTTGTCAAAACTTCTGAAACTAGTTAAAATCAATAAGTTTTGATTGATTTCATATCGATTTTCAATAATTTCATTGTTTTTCTAATGTTTTCAAACAGTTATTGATATTTACAAACTAGCGTTGAAAAAGTAGTGAAAAAAGCTAGATTTTGCATGTAAATCGCTATGTAATTAAAAGTTGTGTAAAACATAAAATCTTAAATAAAACTTTGTCAAAACTTCTGAAACTAGTTAAAATCAATAAGTTTTGATTGATTTCATATCGATTTTCAATAATTTCATTGTTTTTCTAATGTTTTCAAACAGTTATTGATATTTACAAACTAGCGTTGAAAAAGTAGTGAAAAAAGCTAGATTTTGCATGTAAATCGCTATGTAATTAAAAGTTGTGTAAAACATAAAATCTTAAATAAAACTTTGTCAAAACTTCTGAAACTAGTTAAAATCAATAAGTTTTGATTGATTTCATATCGATTTTCAATAATTTCATTGTTTTTCTAATGTTTTCAAACAGTTATTGATATTTACAAACTAGCGTTAAAAAGTAGTCAAAACAGCATGATTTTGCATGTAAATCGCTATGTAATTAAAAGTTGTGTAAAACATAAAATCTTAAATAAAACTTTGTCAAAACTTCTGAAACTAGTTAAAATCAATAAGTTTTGATTGATTTCATATCGATTTTCAATAATTTCATTGTTTTTCTAATGTTTTCAAACAGTTATTGATATTTACAAACTAGCGTTGAAAAAGTAGTGAAAAAAGCTAGATTTTGCATGTAAATCGCTATGTAATTAAAAGTTGTGTAAAACATAAAATCTTAAATAAAACTTTGTCAAAACTTCTGAAACTAGTTAAAATCAATAAGTTTTGATTGATTTCATATGGATTTTCAATAATTTCATTGTTTTTCTAATGTTTTCAAACAGTTATTTATATTTACAAACTAGCGTTGAAAAAGTAGTGAAAAAAGCTAGATTTTGCATGTAAATCGCTATGTAATTAAAAGTTGTGTAAAACATAAAATCTTAAATAAAACTTTGTCAAAACTTCTGAAACTAGTTAAAATCAATAAGTTTTGATTGATTTCATATCGATTTTCAATAATTTGATTGTTTTTCTAATGTTTTCAAACAGTTATTGATATTTACAAACAAGCGTTAAAAAGTAGTCAAAACAGCTAGATTTTGCATGTAAATCGCTATGTAATTAAAAGTTGTGTAAAACATAAAATCTTAAATAAAACTTTGTCAAAACTTCTGAAACTAGTTAAAATCAATAAGTTTTGATTGATTTCATATCGATTTTCAATAATTTCATTGTTTTTCTAATGTTTTCAAACAGTTATTGATATTTACAAACTAGCGTTGAAAAAGTAGTGAAAAAAGCTAGATTTTGCATGTAAATCGCTATGTAATTAAAAGTTGTGTAAAACATAAAATCTTAAATAAAACTTTGTCAAAACTTCTGAAACTAGTTAAAATCAATAAGTTTTGATTGATTTCATATCGATTTTCAATAATTTCATTGTTTTTCTAATGTTTTCAAACAGTTATTTATATTTACAAACTAGCGTTAAAAAGTAATCAAAACAGCTAGATTTTGCATGTAAATCGCTATGTTATTAAAAGTTGTGTAAAACATAAAATCTTAAATAAAACTTTGTCAAAACTTCTGAAACTAGTTAAAATCAATAAGTTTTGATTGATTTCATATCGATTTTCAATAATTTCATTGTTTTTCTAATGTTTTCAAACAGTTATTGATATTTACAAACTAGCGTTGAAAAAGTAGTGAAAAAAGCTAGATTTTGCATGTAAATCGCTATGTAATTAAAAGTTGTGTAAAACATAAAATCTTAAATAAAACTTTGTCAAAACTTCTGAAACTAGTTAAAATCAATAAGTTTTGATTGATTTCATATCGATTTTCAATAATTTCATTGTTTTTCTAATGTTTTCAAACAGTTATTGATATTTACAAACTAGCGTTAAAAAGTAGTCAAAACAGCTAGATTTTGCATGTAAATCGCTATGTAATTAAAAGTTGTGTAAAACATAAAATCTTAAATAAAACTTTGTCAAAACTTCTGAAACTAGTTAAAATCAATAAGTTTTGATTGATTTCATATCGATTTTCAATAATTTCATTGTTTTTCTAATGTTTTCAAACAGTTATTGATATTTACAAACTAGCGTTGAAAAAGTAGTGAAAAAAGCTAGATTTTGCATGTAAATCGCTATGTAATTAAAAGTTGTGTAAAACATAAAATCTTAAATAAAACTTTGTCAAAACTTCTGAAACTAGTTAAAATCAATAAGTTTTGATTGATTTCATATGGATTTTCAATAATTTCATTGTTTTTCTAATGTTTTCAAAGAGTTATTTATATTTACAAACTAGCGTTGAAAAAGTAGTGAAAAAAGCTAGATTTTGCATGTAAATCGCTATGTAATTAAAAGTTGTGTAAAACATAAAATCTTAAATAAAACTTTGTCAAAACTTCTGAAACTAGTTAAAATCAATAAGTTTTGATTGATTTCATATCGATTTTCAATAATTTCATTGTTTTTCTAATGTTTTCAAACAGTTATTGATATTTACAAACTAGCGTTGAAAAAGTAGTGAAAAAAGCTAGATTTTGCATGTAAATCGCTATGTAATTAAAAGTTGTGTAAAACATAAAATCTTAAATAAAACTTTGACAAAACTTCTGAAACTAGTTAAAATCAATAAGTTTTGATTGATTTCATATCGATTTTCAATAATTTCATTGTTTTTCTAATGTTTTCAAACAGTTATTGATATTTACAAACTAGCGTTGAAAAAGTAGTGAAAAAAGCTAGATTTTGCATGTAAATCGCTATGTAATTAAAAGTTGTGTAAAACATAAAATCTTAAATAAAACTTTGTCGAAACTTCTGAAACTAGTTAAAATCAATAAGTTTTGATTGATTTCATATCGATTTTCAATAATTTCATTGTTTTTCTAATGTTTTCAAACAGTTATTGATATTTACAAACTAGCGTTGAAAAAGTAGTGAAAAAAGCTAGATTTTGCATGTAAATCGCTATGTAATTAAAAGTTGTGTAAAACATAAAATCTTAAATAAAACTTTGTCAAAACTTCTGAAACTAGTTAAAATCAATAAGTTTTGATTGATTTCATATGGATTTTCAATAATTTCATTGTTTTTCTAATGTTTTCAAACAGTTATTGATATTTACAAACTAGCGTTGAAAAAGTAGTGAAAAAAGCTAGATTTTGCATGTAAATCGCTATGTAATTAAAAGTTGTGTAAAACATAAAATCTTAAATAAAACTTTGTCAAAACTTCTGAAACTAGTTAAAATCAATAAGTTTTGATTGATTTCATATCGATTTTCAATAATTTCATTGTTTTTCTAATGTTTTCAAACAGTTATTGATATTTACAAACTAGCGTTGAAAAAGTAGTGAAAAAAGCTAGATTTTGCATGTAAATCGCTATGTAATTAAAAGTTGTGTAAAACATAAAATCTTAAATAAAACTTTGTCAAAACTTCTGAAACTAGTTAAAATCAATAAGTTTTGATTGATTTCATATCGATTTTCAATAATTTCATTGTTTTTCTAATGTTTTCAAACAGTTATTGATATTTACAAACTAGCGTTAAAAAGTAGTCAAAACAGCTAGATTTTGCATGTAAATCGCTATGTTATTAAAAGTTGTGTAAAACATAAAATCTTAAATAAAACTTTGTCAAAACTTCTGAAACTAGTTAAAATCAATAAGTTTTGATTGATTTCATATCGATTTTCAATAATTTCATTGTTTTTCTAATGTTTTCAAACAGTTATTGATATTTACAAACTAGCGTTGAAAAAGTAGTGAAAAAAGCTAGATTTTGCATGTAAATCGCTATGTAATTAAAAGTTGTGTAAAACATAAAATCTTAAATAAAACTTTGTCAAAACTTCTGAAACTAGTTAAAATCAATAAGTTTTGATTGATTTCATATCGATTTTCAATAATTTCATTGTTTTTCTAATGTTTTCAAACAGTTATTGATATTTACAAACTAGCGTTGAAAAAGTAGTGAAAAAAGCTAGATTTTGCAGGTAAATCGCTATGTAATTAAAAGTTGTGTAAAACATAAAATCTTAAATAAAACTTTGTCAAAACTTCTGAAACTAGTTAAAATCAATAAGTTTTGATTGATTTCATATCGATTTTCAATAATTTCATTGTTTTTCTAATGTTTTCAAACAGTTATTGATATTTACAAACTAGCGTTAAAAAGTAGTCAAAACAGCTAGATTTTGCATGTAAATCGCTATGTTATTAAAAGTTGTGTAAAACATAAAATCTTAAATAAAACTTTGTCAAAACTTCTGAAACTAGTTAAAATCAATAAGTTTTGATTGATTTCATATCGATTTTCAATAATTTCATTGTTTTTCTAATGTTTTCAAACAGTTATTGATATTTACAAACTAGCGTTGAAAAAGTAGTGAAAAAAGCTAGATTTTGCATGTAAATCGCTATGTAATTGAAAGTTGTGTAAAACATAAAATCTTAAATAAAACTTTGTCAAAACTTCTGAAACTAGTTAAAATTAATAAGTTTTGATTGATTTCATATCGATTTTCAATAATTTCATTGTTATTCTAATGTTTTCAAACAGTTATTGATATTTACAAACTAGCGTTAAAAAGTAGTCAAAACAGCTAGATTTTGCATGTAATTCGCTATGTAATTAAAAGTTGTGTAAAACATAAAATCTTAAATAAAACTTTGTCAAAACTTCTGAAACTAGTTAAAATCAATAAGTTTTGATTGATTTCATATCGATTTTCAATAATTTCATTGTTTTTCTAATGTTTTCAAACAGTTATTGATATTTACAAACTAGCGTTGAAAAAGTAGTGAAAAAAGCTAGATTTTGCAGGTAAATCGCTATGTAATTAAAAGTTGTGTAAAACATAAAATCTTAAATAAAACTTTGTCAAAACTTCTGAAACTAGTTAAAATCAATAAGTTTTGATTGATTTCATATCGATTTTCAATAATTTCATTGTTTTTCTAATGTTTTCAAACAGTTATTGATATTTACAAACTAGCGTTAAAAAGTAGTCAAAACAGCTAGATTTTGCATGTAAATCGCTATGTTATTAAAAGTTGTGTAAAACATAAAATCTTAAATAAAACTTTGTCAAAACTTCTGAAACTAGTTAAAATCAATAAGTTTTGATTGATTTCATATCGATTTTCAATAATTTCATTGTTTTTCTAATGTTTTCAAACAGTTATTGATATTTACAAACTAGCGTTGAAAAAGTAGTGAAAAAAGCTAGATTTTGCATGTAAATCGCTATGTAATTGAAAGTTGTGTAAAACATAAAATCTTAAATAAAACTTTGTCAAAACTTCTGAAACTAGTTAAAATTAATAAGTTTTGATTGATTTCATATCGATTTTCAATAATTTCATTGTTATTCTAATGTTTTCAAACAGTTATTGATATTTACAAACTAGCGTTAAAAAGTAGTCAAAACAGCTAGATTTTGCATGTAAATCGCTATGTAATTAAAAGTTGTGTAAAACATAAAATCTTAAATAAAACTTTGTCAAAACTTCTGAAACTAGTTAAAATCAATAAGTTTTGATTGATTTCATATCGATTTTCAATAATTTCATTGTTTTTCTAATGTTTTCAAACAGTTATTGATATTTACAAACTAGCGTTGAAAAAGTAGTGAAAAAAGCTAGATTTTGCATGTAAATCGCTATGTAATTAAAAGTTGTGTAAAACATAAAATCTTAAATAAAACTTTGTCAAAACTTCTGAAACTAGTTAAAATCAATAAGTTTTGATTGATTTCATATCGATTTTCAATAATTTCATTGTTTTTCTAATGTTTTCAAACAGTTATTGATATTTACAAACTAGCGTTTAAAAAGTAGTGAAAAAAGCTAGATTTTGCATGTAAATCGCTATGTAATTAAAAGTTGTGTAAAACATAAAATCTTAAATAAAACTTTGTCAAAACTTCTGAAACTAGTTAAAATCAATAAGTTTTGATTGATTTCATATCGATTTTCAATAATTTCATTGTTTTTCTAATGTTTTCAAACAGTTATTGATATTTACAAACTAGCGTTAAAAAGTAGTCAAAACAGCTAGATTTTGCATGTAAATCGCTATGTTATTAAAAGTTGTGTAAAATATAAAATCTTAAATAAAACTTTGTCAAAACTTCTGAAACTAGTTAAAATCAATAAGTTTTGATTGATTTCATATCGATTTTCAATAATTTCATTGTTTTTCTAATGTTTTCAAACAGTTATTGATATTTACAAACTAGCGTTAAAAAGTAGTCAAAACAGCTAGATTTTGCATGTAAATCGCTATGTTATTAAAAGTTGTGTAAAACATAAAATCTTAAATAAAACTTTGTCAAAACTTCTGAAACTAGTTAAAATCAATAAGTTTTGATTGATTTCATATCGATTTTCAATAATTTCATTGTTTTTCTAATGTTTTCAAACAGTTATTGATATTTACAAACTAGCGTTGAAAAAGTAGTGAAAAAAGCTAGATTTTGCATGTAAATCGCTATGTAATTAAAAGTTGTGTAAAACATAAAATCTTAAATAAAACTTTGTCAAAACTTCTGAAACTAGTTAAAATCAATAAGTTTTGATTGATTTCATATCGATTTTCAATAATTTCATTGTTTTTCTAATGTTTTCAAACAGTTATTGATATTTACAAACTAGCGTTGAAAAAGTAGTGAAAAAAGCTAGATTTTGCATGTAAATCGCTATGTAATTAAAAGTTGTGTAAAACATAAAATCTTAAATAAAACTTTGTCAAAACTTCTGAAACTAGTTAAAATCAATAAGTTTTGATTGATTTCATATCGATTTTCAATAATTTCATTGTTTTTCTAATGTTTTCAAACAGTTATTGATATTTACAAACTAGCGTTGAAAAAGTAGTGAAAAAAGCTAGATTTTGCAGGTAAATCGCTATGTAATTAAAAGTTGTGTAAAACATAAAATCTTAAATAAAACTTTGTCAAAACTTCTGAAACTAGTTAAAATCAATAAGTTTTGATTGATTTCATATCGATTTTCAATAATTTCATTGTTTTTCTAATGTTTTCAAACAGTTATTGATATTTACAAACTAGCGTTAAAAAGTAGTCAAAACAGCTAGATTTTGCATGTAAATCGCGATGTTATTAAAAGTTGTGTAAAACATAAAATCTTAAATAAAACTTTGTCAAAACTTCTGAAACTAGTTAAAATCAATAAGTTTTGATTGATTTCATATCGATTTTCAATAATTTCATTGTTTTTCTAATGTTTTCAAACAGTTATTGATATTTACAAACTAGCGTTGAAAAAGTAGTGAAAAAAGCTAGATTTTGCATGTAAATCGCTATGTAATTGAAAGTTGTGTAAAACATAAAATCTTAAATAAAACTTTGTCAAAACTTCTGAAACTAGTTAAAATCAATAAGTTTTGATTGATTTCATATCGATTTTCAATAATTTCATTGTTTTTCTAATGTTTTCAAACAGTTATTGATATTTACAAACTAGCGTTGAAAAAGTAGTGAAAAAAGCTAGATTTTGCATGTAAATCGCTATGTAATTAAAAGTTGTGTAAAACATAAAATCTTAAATAAAACTTTGTCAAAACTTCTGAAACTAGTTAAAATCAATAAGTTTTGATTGATTTCATATCGATTTTCAATAATTTCATTGTTTTTCTAATGTTTTCAAACAGTTATTGATATTTACAAACTAGCGTTTAAAAAGTAGTGAAAAAAGCTAGATTTTGCATGTAAATCGCTATGTAATTAAAAGTTGTGTAAAACATAAAATCTTAAATAAAACTTTGTCAAAACTTCTGAAACTAGTTAAAATCAATAAGTTTTGATTGATTTCATATCGATTTTCAATAATTTCATTGTTTTTCTAATGTTTTCAAACAGTTATTGATATTTACAAACTAGCGTTAAAAAGTAGTCAAAACAGCTAGATTTTGCATGTAAATCGCTATGTTATTAAAAGTTGTGTAAAATATAAAATCTTAAATAAAACTTTGTCAAAACTTCTGAAACTAGTTAAAATCAATAAGTTTTGATTGATTTCATATCGATTTTCAATAATTTCATTGTTTTTCTAATGTTTTCAAACAGTTATTGATATTTACAAACTAGCGTTAAAAAGTAGTCAAAACAGCTAGATTTTGCATGTAAATCGCTATGTTATTAAAAGTTGTGTAAAACATAAAATCTTAAATAAAACTTTGTCAAAACTTCTGAAACTAGTTAAAATCAATAAGTTTTGATTGATTTCATATCGATTTTCAATAATTTCATTGTTTTTCTAATGTTTTCAAACAGTTATTGATATTTACAAACTAGCGTTGAAAAAGTAGTGAAAAAAGCTAGATTTTGCATGTAAATCGCTATGTAATTGAAAGTTGTGTAAAACATAAAATCTTAAATAAAACTTTGTCAAAACTTCTGAAACTAGTTAAAATTAATAAGTTTTGATTGATTTCATATCGATTTTCAATAATTTCATTGTTATTCTAATGTTTTCAAACAGTTATTGATATTTACAAACTAGCGTTAAAAAGTAGTCAAAACAGCTAGATTTTGCATGTAAATCGCTATGTAATTAAAAGTTGTGTAAAACATAAAATCTTAAATAAAACTTTGTCAAAACTTCTGAAACTAGTTAAAATCAATAAGTTTTGATTGATTTCATATCGATTTTCAATAATTTCATTGTTTTTCTAATGTTTTCAAACAGTTATTGATATTTACAAACTAGCGTTGAAAAAGTAGTGAAAAAAGCTAGATTTTGCATGTAAATCGCTATGTAATTAAAAGTTGTGTAAAACATAAAATCTTAAATAAAACTTTGTCAAAACTTCTGAAACTAGTTAAAATCAATAAGTTTTGATTGATTTCATATCGATTTTCAATAATTTCATTGTTTTTCTAATGTTTTCAAACAGTTATTGATATTTACAAACTAGCGTTTAAAAAGTAGTGAAAAAAGCTAGATTTTGCATGTAAATCGCTATGTAATTAAAAGTTGTGTAAAACATAAAATCTTAAATAAAACTTTGTCAAAACTTCTGAAACTAGTTAAAATCAATAAGTTTTGATTGATTTCATATCGATTTTCAATAATTTCATTGTTTTTCTAATGTTTTCAAACAGTTATTGATATTTACAAACTAGCGTTAAAAAGTAGTCAAAACAGCTAGATTTTGCATGTAAATCGCTATGTTATTAAAAGTTGTGTAAAATATAAAATCTTAAATAAAACTTTGTCAAAACTTCTGAAACTAGTTAAAATCAATAAGTTTTGATTGATTTCATATCGATTTTCAATAATTTCATTGTTTTTCTAATGTTTTCAAACAGTTATTGATATTTACAAACTAGCGTTAAAAAGTAGTCAAAACAGCTAGATTTTGCATGTAAATCGCTATGTTATTAAAAGTTGTGTAAAACATAAAATCTTAAATAAAACTTTGTCAAAACTTCTGAAACTAGTTAAAATCAATAAGTTTTGATTGATTTCATATCGATTTTCAATAATTTCATTGTTTTTCTAATGTTTTCAAACAGTTATTGATATTTACAAACTAGCGTTGAAAAAGTAGTGAAAAAAGCTAGATTTTGCATGTAAATCGCTATGTAATTGAAAGTTGTGTAAAACATAAAATCTTAAATAAAACTTTGTCAAAACTTCTGAAACTAGTTAAAATTAATAAGTTTTGATTGATTTCATATCGATTTTCAATAATTTCATTGTTATTCTAATGTTTTCAAACAGTTATTGATATTTACAAACTAGCGTTAAAAAGTAGTCAAAACAGCTAGATTTTGCATGTAAATCGCTATGTAATTAAAAGTTGTGTAAAACATAAAATCTTAAATAAAACTTTGTCAAAACTTCTGAAACTAGTTAAAATCAATAAGTTTTGATTGATTTCATATCGATTTTCAATAATTTCATTGTTTTTCTAATGTTTTCAAACAGTTATTGATATTTACAAACTAGCGTTGAAAAAGTAGTGAAAAAAGCTAGATTTTGCATGTAAATCGCTATGTAATTAAAAGTTGTGTAAAACATAAAATCTTAAATAAAACTTTGTCAAAACTTCTGAAACTAGTTAAAATCAATAAGTTTTGATTGATTTCATATCGATTTTCAATAATTTCATTGTTTTTCTAATGTTTTCAAACAGTTATTGATATTTACAAACTAGCGTTTAAAAAGTAGTGAAAAAAGCTAGATTTTGCATGTAAATCGCTATGTAATTAAAAGTTGTGTAAAACATAAAATCTTAAATAAAACTTTGTCAAAACTTCTGAAACTAGTTAAAATCAATAAGTTTTGATTGATTTCATATCGATTTTCAATAATTTCATTGTTTTTCTAATGTTTTCAAACAGTTATTGATATTTACAAACTAGCGTTAAAAAGTAGTCAAAACAGCTAGATTTTGCATGTAAATCGCTATGTTATTAAAAGTTGTGTAAAACATAAAATCTTAAATAAAACTTTGTCAAAACTTCTGAAACTAGTTAAAATCAATAAGTTTTGATTGATTTCATATCGATTTTCAATAATTTCATTGTTTTTCTAATGTTTTCAAACAGTTATTGATATTTACAAACTAGCGTTGAAAAAGTAGTGAAAAAAGCTAGATTTTGCATGTAAATCGCTATGTAATTGAAAGTTGTGTAAAACATAAAATCTTAAATAAAACTTTGTCAAAACTTCTGAAACTAGTTAAAATCAATAAGTTTTGATTGATTTCATATCGATTTTCAATAATTTCATTGTTTTTCTAATGTTTTCAAACAGTTATTGATATTTACAAACTAGCGTTGAAAAAGTAGTGAAAAAAGCTAGATTTTGCATGTAAATCGCTATGTAATTAAAAGTTGTGTAAAACAAAATCTTAAATAAAACTTTGTCAAAACTTCTGAAACTAGTTAAAATCAATAAGTTTTGATTGATTTCATATCGATTTTCAATAATTTCATTGTTTTTCTAATGTTTTCAAACAGTTATTGATATTTACAAACTAGCGTAAAAAAGTAGTGAAAAAAGCTAGATTTTGCATGTAAATCGCTATGTTATTAAAAGTTGTGTAA
Source organism: Acanthosepion lycidas (assembly GCA_963932145.1). NCBI lineage: Eukaryota > Metazoa > Mollusca > Cephalopoda > Sepiida > Sepiidae > Acanthosepion > Acanthosepion lycidas. The sequence goes on along the minus strand of CAWVQA010001320.1, from coordinate 5,148 downwards.
AACATAAAATCTTAAATAAAACTTTGTCAAAACTTCTGAAACTAGTTAAAATCAATAAGTTTTGATTGATTTCATATCGATTTTCAATAATTTCATTGTTTTTCTAATGTTTTCAAACAGTTATTGATATTTACAAACTAGCGTTGAAAAAGTAGTGAAAAAAGCTAGATTTTGCATGTAAATCGCTATGTAATTGAAAGTTGTGTAAAACATAAAATCTTAAATAAAACTTTGTCAAAACTTCTGAAACTAGTTAAAATCAATAAGTTTTGATTGATTTCATATCGATTTTCAATAATTTCATTGTTTTTCTAATGTTTTCAAACAGTTATTGATATTTACAAACTAGCGTTGAAAAAGTAGTGAAAAAAGCTAGATTTTGCATGTAAATCGCTATGTAATTAAAAGTTGTGTAAAACATAAAATCTTAAATAAAACTTTGTCGAAACTTCTGAAACTAGTTAAAATCAATAAGTTTTGATTGATTTCATATCGATTTTCAATAATTTCATTGTTTTTCTAATGTTTTCAAACAGTTATTGATATTTACAAACTAGCGTTAAAAAGTAGTCAAAACAGCTAGATTTTGCATGTAAATTGCTATGTAATTAAAAGTTGTGTAAAACATAAAATCTTAAATAAAACTTTGTCAAAACTTCTGAAACTAGTTAAAATCAATAAGTTTTAATTGATTTCATATCGATTTTCAATAATTTCATTGTTTTTCTAATGTTTTCAAACAGTTATTGATATTTACAAACTAGCGTTGAAAAAGTAGTGAAAAAAGCTAGATTTTGCATGTAAATCGCTATGTAATTAAAAGTTGTGTAAAACATAAAATCTTAAATAAAACTTTGTCAAAACTTCTGAAACTAGTTAAAATCAATAAGTTTTGATTGATTTCATATCGATTTTCAATAATTTCATTGTTTTTCTAATGTTTTCAAACAGTTATTGATATTTACAAACTAGCGTTTAAAAAGTAGTGAAAAAAGCTAGATTTTGCATGTAAATCGCTATGTAATTAAAAGTTGTGTAAAACATAAAATCTTAAATAAAACTTTGTCAAAACTTCTGAAACTAGTTAAAATCAATAAGTTTTGATTGATTTCATATCGAATTTCAATAATTTCATTGTTTTTCTAATGTTTTCAAACAGTTATTGATATTTACAAACTAGCGTTGAAAAAGTAGTGAAAAAAGCTAGATTTTGCATGTAAATCGCTAAGTAATTAAAAGTTGTGTAAAACATAAAATCTTAAATAAAACTTTGTCAAAACTTCTGAAACTAGTTAAAATCAATAAGTTTTGATTGATTTCATATCGATTTTCAATAATTTCATTGTTTTTCTAATGTTTTCAAACAGTTATTGATATTTACAAACTAGCGTTGAAAAAGTAGTGAAAAAAGCTAGATTTTGCATGTAAATCGCTATGTAATTAAAAGTTGTGTAAAACATAAAATCTTAAATAAAACTTTGTCAAAACTTCTGAAACTAGTTAAAATCAATAAGTTTTGATTGATTTCATATCGATTTTCAATAATTTCATTGTTTTTCTAATGTTTTCAAACAGTTATTGATATTTACAAACTAGCGTTGAAAAAGTAGTGAAAAAAGCTAGATTTTGCAGGTAAATCGCTATGTTATTAAAAGTTGTGTAAAACATAAAATCTTAAATAAAACTTTGTCAAAACTTCTGAAACTAGTTAAAATCAATAAGTTTTGATTGATTTCATATCGATTTTCAATAATTTCATTGTTTTTCTAATGTTTTCAAACAGTTATTGATATTTACAAACTAGCGTTTAAAAAGTAGTGAAAAAAGCTAGATTTTGCATGTAAATCGCTATGTAATTAAAAGTTGTGTAAAACATAAAATCTTAAATAAAACTTTGTCGAAACTTCTGAAACTAGTTAAAATCAATAAGTTTTGATTGATTTCATATCGATTTTCAATAATTTCATTGTTTTTCTAATGTTTTCAAACAGTTATTGATATTTACAAACTAGCGTTAAAAAGTAGTCAAAACAGCTAGATTTTGCATGTAAATCGCTATGTAATTAAAAGTTGTGTAAAACATAAAATCTTAAATAAAACTTTGTCAAAACTTCTGAAACTAGTTAAAATCAATAAGTTTTAATTGATTTCATATCGATTTTCAATAATTTCATTGTTTTTCTAATGTTTTCAAACAGTTATTGATATTTACAAACTAGCGTTGAAAAAGTAGTGAAAAAAGCTAGATTTTGCATGTAAATCGCTATGTAATTAAAAGTTGTGTAAAACATAAAATCTTAAATAAAACTTTGTCAAAACTTCTGAAACTAGTTAAAATCAATAAGTTTTGATTGATTTCATATCGATTTTCAATAATTTCATTGTTTTTCTAATGTTTTCAAACAGTTATTGATATTTACAAACTAGCGTTTAAAAAGTAGTGAAAAAAGCTAGATTTTGCATGTAAATCGCAATGTAATTAAAAGTTGTGTAAAACATAAAATCTTAAATAAAACTTTGTCAAAACTTCTTAAACTAGTTAAAATCAATAAGTTTTGATTGATTTCATATCGAATTTCAATAATTTCATTGTTTTTCTAATGTTTTCAAACAGTTATTGATATTTACAAACTAGCGTTGAAAAAGTAGTGAAAAAAGCTAGATTTTGCATGTAAATCGCTAAGTAATTAAAAGTTGTGTAAAACATAAAATCTTAAATAAAACTTTGTCAAAACTTCTGAAACTAGTTAAAATCAATAAGTTTTGATTGATTTCATATCGATTTTCAATAATTTCATTGTTTTTCTAATGTTTTCAAACAGTTATTGATATTTACAAACTAGCGTTGAAAAAGTAGTGAAAAAAGCTAGATTTTGCATGTAAATCGCTATGTAATTAAAAGTTGTGTAAAACATAAAATCTTAAATAAAACTTTGTCAAAACTTCTGAAACTAGTTAAAATCAATAAGTTTTGATTGATTTCATATCGATTTTCAATAATTTCATTGTTTTTCTAATGTTTTCAAACAGTTATTGATATTTACAAACTAGCGTTGAAAAAGTAGTGAAAAAAGCTAGATTTTGCAGGTAAATCGCTATGTTATTAAAAGTTGTGTAAAACATAAAATCTTAAATAAAACTTTGTCAAAACTTCTGAAACTAGTTAAAATCAATAAGTTTTGATTGATTTCATATCGATTTTCAATAATTTCATTGTTTTTCTAATGTTTTCAAACAGTTATTGATATTTACAAACTAGCGTTGAAAAAGTAGTGAAAAAAGCTAGATTTTGCATGTAAATCGCTATGTAATTGAAAGTTGTGTAAAACATAAAATCTTAAATAAAACTTTGTAAAACTTCTGAAACTAGTTAAAATCAATAAGTTTTGATTGATTTCATATCGATTTTCAATAATTTCATTGTTTCTCTAATGTTTTCAAACAGTTATTGATATTTACAAACTAGCGTTGAAAAAGTAGTGAAAAAAGCTAGATTTTGCATGTAAATCGCTATGTAATTAAAAGTTGTGTAAAACATAAAATCTTAAATAAAACTTTGTCGAAACTTCTGAAACTAGTTAAAATCAATAAGTTTTGATTGATTTCATATCGATTTTCAATAATTTCATTGTTTTTCTAATGTTTTCAAACAGTTATTGATATTTACAAACTAGCGTTAAAAAGTAGTCAAAACAGCTAGATTTTGCATGTAAATCGCTATGTAATTAAAAGTTGTGTAAAACATAAAATCTTAAATAAAACTTTGTCAAAACTTCTGAAACTAGTTAAAATCAATAAGTTTTAATTGATTTCATATCGATTTTCAATAATTTCATTGTTTTTCTAATGTTTTCAAACAGTTATTGATATTTACAAACTAGCGTTGAAAAAGTAGTGAAAAAAGCTAGATTTTGCATGTAAATCGCTATGTAATTAAAAGTTGTGTAAAACATAAAATCTTAAATAAAACTTTGTCAAAACTTCTGAAACTAGTTAAAATCAATAAGTTTTGATTGATTTCATATCGATTTTCAATAATTTCATTGTTTTTCTAATGTTTTCAAACAGTTATTGATATTTACAAACTAGCGTTGAAAAAGTAGTGAAAAAAGCTAGATTTTGCATGTAAATCGCTAAGTAATTAAAAGTTGTGTAAAACATAAAATCTTAAATAAAACTTTGTCAAAACTTCTGAAACTAGTTAAAATCAATAAGTTTTGATTGATTTCATATGGATTTTCAATAATTTCATTGTTTTTCTAATGTTTTCAAACAGTTATTGATATTTACAAACTAGCGTTGAAAAAGTAGTGAAAAAAGCTAGATTTTGCATGTAAATCGCTATGTAATTAAAAGTTGTGTAAAACATAAAATCTTAAATAAAACTTTGTCAAAACTTCTGAAACTAGTTAAAATCAATAAGTTTTAATTGATTTCATATCGATTTTCAATAATTTCATTGTTTTTCTAATGTTTTCAAACAGTTATTGATATTTACAAACTAGCGTTGAAAAAGTAGTGAAAAAAGCTAGATTTTGCATGTAAATCGCTATGTAATTAAAAGTTGTGTAAAACATAAAATCTTAAATAAAACTTTGTCAAAACTTCTGAAACTAGTTAAAATCAATAAGTTTTGATTGATTTCATATCGATTTTCAATAATTTCATTGTTTTTCTAATGTTTTCAAACAGTTATTGATATTTACAAACTAGCGTTAAAAAGTAGTCAAAACAGCTAGATTTTGCATGTAAATCGCTATGTAATTAAAAGTTGTGTAAAACATAAAATCTTAAATAAAACTTTGTCAAAACTTCTGAAACTAGTTAAAATCAATAAGTTTTGATTGATTTCATATCGATTTTCAATAATTTCATTGTTTTTCTAATGTTTTCAAACAGTTATTGATATTTACAAACTAGCGTTGAAAAAGTAGTGAAAAAAGCTAGATTTTGCATGTAAATCGCTATGTAATTAAAAGTTGTGTAAAACATAAAATCTTAAATAAAACTTTGTCAAAACTTCTGAAACTAGTTAAAATCAATAAGTTTTGATTGATTTCATATCGATTTTCAATAATTTCATTGTTTTTCTAATGTTTTCAAACAGTTATTGATATTTACAAACTAGCGTTAAAAAGTAGTCAAAAC
>CAWVQA010001319.1:10000-72500 GCA_963932145.1 Acanthosepion lycidas | reverse complement strand
ATTATAAAACAGAGCATTTACTTGTATCTATAAAAAGAACGTTAAACATAAAAAATGTCTTTAACAAATATATATATATATATATATATATAACGTATATATACATATATAAACCTACATATGTGTATATATATATATATATATATATATATATATATATATATATATATATATATATATATGTATGTATGTATATAAATAATATATATGAGAGAGAGAGATAGAATAACAATCAACAACATAGTGCAGAAATCAAATATGACTGTGATAATAACTTTCCTTATTAAGATTAAATTTTGAGTAATTCCACTTGGTAAGTATGGATGATACCAGGGTTCCAAAACAGCAATTCTATGGACAACATTGGATAAGCAAACATCCTGTAGGCCATCCTCTCTTGTATTTCAATGATAAAGTGAAGGATAAAAACAAACACTAGTAACATTGATTTCAAAATCTGAGAAGACACAGCAGAAGCTTGTAAAGTCTCTTGAAAAGAAAAGTCACGCACATGGTGATGACCTTCAGGCTAATCTTAAGCAGAGGCGCCATCTTAACTCTGTAAGAAGAGATTTCATCTGTCAATGTGGATTTGTTGCAGAGAATCAGGCAAGCTTTCATCCACCATGAAAATAGGCATTTTTAAATCTTTAAAATACTTACAGGCAGTTTTTTTTTTTTTAATTGTTTTGCTTATTTTTTATTATTTTTAAATATTTCTTGGAAAAAATATCAAATTCACAAAAGATAAGAGCCATTTCCAAAAACTATTAACTGTGGAAGTAAAAAAAAAAATAAAAAGTACAAAAAATATTCTAATTAAATGCGACAAAACAAAGAATATATATTACCTGAAGCCTTACAGGGAAAAAAATAAATGAAGGCATCACAAAAATTTTCAAGAAAGTAGTAGACTTGTACTTTAAAATCATAAATGAGGAGGCAAAAAATGCCATAGCCAAACTCAGGATAAGCGAATAGGGTTCACATATTATGCTGCAAGTAAGCATTTCTAACCATAAAGGACCATAAAGATGAATTCTCAAGTAATCCTTCTTTTCATCTAATAAACCTGACTAAAACTGAACTGGGTAAAATGAGTCAAAATATATTGGAAAACATATACAACTCATTAAGAATTACCACATTAGCCAATCAATGGAAGGATACAAATGAGTGCTTTTCTTGGTTCCATCAAATCAAAAATAATAACAGATATGTATTTATAAAATACAATATTAAAATCTTTTACCAATCTATATCTGAAAAAGGACTGCTGGAGGCTTTGCATTTCTTCCAAAGGCTTTGTAAACATAACACCTGATCAAACTGAAATAATTTTACATTGCCACAAATCTATTTGTTCATTTGATGGAGCTGAGATTTTGGATTTAATTTGTCTACATATATGAAATTAACAAAATTGTTCATATGAACAATCATGGCCTGTATAGGGATGATGGTCTGATCAAACAAGAGAAGAACTAATGTCACTATTAGAAAACCACTTTTCAAACTCTTCAAAAGTCTCAGATTTGAAATAGAAGTCGAAATGAATAAAAAAAGTTGTTAACTATCTGGATGTAGAATTAAATCTTCAAGCTGGTAGTGTCTGCCCATACATGAAACTGAACACAAAATTAAAATATATAAATATTAGATCCAACCACCCTCGGAACATAATAAAGCACATCCCTAAACAAATAGTCTAGGTTATCCAGAAACTCTTCTAGTAAAATAATTTTTGAAGATAAAAATAAGAATATGATAAGGACTTAAAGATAGAGGGTCACAAAAGTAAATTAGAATTTAAACCTCAGCAAATTAAGTAACATACAAAGGACAATTTGAGGAAAAGAAAAAATATTATTTGTTGGTTTCTCCCTTTTAACTTAGAGGTAAAATGTAAAACAGGTAAATTATTTTTGAAGTTGTTTACTAAACACTTCCCAAAAAATTCAGAATTACGTAAGATATTCAATAAAAACACAGTTAAATTAAGCTATAGTTGCACTAGTAATTTAGAAACAATAAATAGACAAAATGCCAGAAATCTCAAACTAATGTGCAGCAAAATAACATTAGTAATTAATGCAACTGCAGAAATAAGAATAGATGTCCATTAAATGGAGCTTGTAAAACAGAAGCTATAATTTATAAAGCAGAAGTAACAGATATTAATGGCCAAGATAAAATGTAAATAGGGTGTATGGAAGGTACTTTCAAACATAGATGGTACAACTGGAGGTCATCATTTAAGCTAGCAAATCTTGGGTACTCTACCAAACTAGCTAACCATATGTGGAATTAACGAGAAAGAAAACAACAGGGACCTGTTTGTAAAGAATGCAGTTACATTTAACCATTTCAACTGTAAAATGATGAGATCTTTGCTGCAATCTAGTCTTCTTCTTTATATGTTGTGTCCGTTCAGGATGTAGACAATCATGGATCTCCACAATTTTCTGTCCTTCACATCTCAATAAAATTTGTCTTTTTTTTTTTTTTTATCACTTCTAAATTTTCCTCTGCCATCCATTTACTCAAGCTTTCTAGGTAGATTATGCATTGTTTTCCTCTGTCCCTCTTGCCTTCAATATGTCCTGTGTGTATTAAATTTTCCAGACCTCTTTCCTCATGTGCCCTAGATATTTCAATTCTTCCTGATGTTAAGTAAGTCTCTTCCATGGTATTCTCAGCAGCCTTCTGTAGAACTACATTTATGTTGTTTCAAGTCTCTTTATCATTTAGGAGGTCCAGCATTCACTACCATATAGGAAGACTGATATCATGTAGCAGTTCAATACTCTTTGTTTCTAATGAAATTCTAATACTACACTTAAATTCATAAAGCCTAGGTACCATAGGCTACTGCTGAAACCTTGCTATCATTTCTTTCTTACTCTTATTTATTTCTATACTAGACCTACTAAGGGGGTCATCATAATCTAGCATATGTGCTGGTTCTTTCAAATGTTTGACTAATATTCTTTGCTGTCTAGTGTTTTTACTTCATTCCACAGGGGATGCTGGCTATTCTTTTCCCTCCAGATAACTGATTACATTGTCTCACCCTTGCTTTTCAATGTTCCTCCAGCTTTACTTTTAGGAGGTGGCTGGTTTCACACTTGTATTCTTTGCCACAACTGCATAGAATGGAATGCACACAGTTCTTGATCATGTTCTCTATGTTTCAACAAATGGAACATGATTTTCAATAAAATGATATTGCTGATTCTTCTTTGGATTTTATCAAGGATCTCTAGATATATAGCAGGGAGGCACTGGAACATATGTGGCAGCAATATTCTAAGTATTGATGAATGGTAAACTTATAGATATATAAGATAGATTCTGGAGAGAAAAAGTGTTCAACACCACACAATAAACCAATTTTCTTAGCAGCTAACATAGCAATGGACTCAGTTATGAATGCTAATCTCCAAAAATTATTCCCCACCAGATTTTTCTACATTTTTTACAAGTAGACCAGTCAATCTATGTAGTACCCAGCTATTTATTATTTTTTTTCTGAAATCTTCTACATTATTTTTACTACAGCTAATCATTACAATTTATATATTGAAAATATATTCTGTTTCTGTACACTATTAGAAAAATTACTGAGAGTTTATAAACTGCTGAAATTAATTATATAAGAGCTGGAAAAATAATTCCCTTTATATTGTCCAATAATTTGTTGAGGCTACTCAGAAATAGCATTACTTGAAGACTACCAACAGCAACAACAACTAAAATAGATAGAAAAATAATGAAATAATCAAGATGTTGGCATTCCACACTATTAAACAAAGAGTTAGGAAGGAAATTCCCATCAATACTGGAAAGAACAAAAACAACTACTGGACTTGAGAAACCTTTTTTCTTGAAAAATTGTTTTAAGAGAAAGATTTTGTAAATTTCAACTGAAAACAGTGCTGGCAGCTTTGACAGTGCATGCCGAATGATTCCTTGTAAGGAAACAGCTAATTTGTTTTGATAAAGCAGTAATGTATATGCTGAATGGATGAGAAAAATTTGAAGTTAGGTATGTTATTTTAGCTATTGCCAAACTATATAAATACTGCTTTACAGTATTTATATAGTTTGACAAGAACTAGGCCCCAATGTTGCTGAATTAAAAGGTACAACCTGTAAATCTGAGATGTTTTTCCTGCCATTTCAAGATCTTCCTGGCTTTATGTTCATGTTGAAATGTCCATACAGTCACCAAAGTTAAGCAATGTCAAGACTTGTCATTACCTATATGGATGACTGCTTGAGAATACTAGGTGCTCTGAGCTTGGATGTGAAGGTGGTATAATGGATAATGGCTTGGAATTTGAAATCGGAGACTCGAGTTTCATTTCCAGTTGGGTTTGTTATATTCACTTACATGTAAATACCCTTAGGAAAAAGGTATGAATCCACCTCTTCTCCCCAAGTTAATTAGTACAACTTGTATCAGTAAATTATAATTACCTCAAAAAAAATTCTTACAATCTAAAAATATTTTTGGCTTTCTGCAAAAGGTTGATAAGCCATAAAAAACAAAACTATTAATCCAGATCTTCTCCTTGCCCACTTTTCTTTTTTTTTTTTTTACATGAATTATTTGACATTTTTATCCATTTTCTGCAGAATTTGTCAGTTATAACAGATATCTTTGACTTCATTTCTTTGTCACCAGAGAGATTTGTATTGCTAGGACAAAATAAATTATGTCAAATTTTAAAAAGTTATTTTTTATTGCAAAGCTAAAATATTCTGGTTCTTTAAATAATTTCCAGAAAATTGTTACTTATTGCTTTTTTTTTTTTTTTTTTTTTTACAGTTATTTTTAATAAACAAAATTGGAAAACTCTCTCCTCATTAGTCTATGACAAATGTTACCAACAGTAAATAGGTATCAGACAAAATAAACAATAAATAATAATTCTAAAGGTCAGCATACTCAGAACAGCATTGGATGACCTTGTTAATATAGATAAAAGATAATATTCCAATGAGTAACACAGTTTTCACTAGAATTATCTACTGTTTAATTGTTTGATATATTATTTTAACTTTTTTTTTATACTAAAGTTCATAAGACTCAAGAACCATTAAAGATACAGGGTTACTGAATGAGGTGTGTAAGAGGAGGTGGTAGGAAGTGACAAATATGAGGATAAGGAGGATATATAATGACTTTGAAGATGTTAAGATTATGGTGTTCAAAGAAGTATCCATGGGGGTGTCTTCCCCACAAAGTAGAAGTTCTTGGAGAAGAAACTGTTTGAGTAAAACTTCCTTACAATTGGAAGAAACGAGGATGATTTGATGGTGTATGTAGCATGGCAGGTCTTTGTTGAAAAGGTCTGAACTTGTGGAATTAAAGAATGAAGCTTGTCAGAACATTCACCATGGAAATAGTGGCAGAGTAGCAATATACTCATGACTTTGTGTCTGTGGGGAAGAGGTTTTAGAGAGGAAAGTAAGTCATTCCCGAAAAAAGCTGCATAAGTGATTTTGTACTCTATCAAATGACACTTAAAGCAGGGAGCCCCATTGAGATTGTTACTATTCATTTTGACTGGAGAAAACTCAGTTTGATTAATGGTGATTCAAAAGATTGGCCATTAACAATGACCTTCATGGACCTAATTAGAGAAAAGATTTGATAATTGCATAGACTTTTCTGGAGATTTTGTGTAGCAACTTCCTTTGCCACACCTTGTCAAAATCCATGGAGATATCTAGGGCAATTACTGTTTATCACTTCACTGATTCTATAGATAATAACAGTTAAAACATCAGCAGTGGACTTAGAACAGCAAAACACTTACTGCTTGTTGCTCAGGTGGTTGTTTCTGCTGAAGTGGACAACTACCAACTTTCTGGAAATAGACTCGAAGAGTATACTAATAACACTAAAGAGGCTGATTGGTGGGTATTGCAACAAGTATTGCTAGACTGTTTATGATGATAAATATGAAAGTCATAGTTATCATGAGTTATAGCTGCAGCACATACAGATGTGCTCCAAGGCTGACTGCTTGGCCTTTGCGGATACATCTTGTTTTTGTGGGGTTTTTTTAACCATGTTTTGAATGTTCTTTATCCACTGTGCCATGTGTCCTCAAGGACACATGGCACAGTGGATAAAGGCATTGGTTAGATCACGTGACAGGACCTAAAGAGTATGAGTTCAATACCCGGTTAAGGCGGTGGAGAACTAGGAGAGGGGAATTAACAGGAAATAACTGATAACTGACATCCATTAAACATGGCACGTGGAACTAGAACAGTCTACCCTAGCAAGCGAAATAAAGGGTTCAATTCAACATTCCAACCTTCTGAAGAAGGCCAGAGCATAGAACAGCTGAAACGTTGTAATAAATATGGCGACAAAGATGAGGACAATAGTCCAAATAATGTAAATAGTGTACATAATGCCTCATCTCAGAAATATAGACAGATACTGAAAAAAATGGTAATTTATAAAAATATTGACATGAAAACTTCCAGTTATGTTATCACTAAACTGGTCCACCATTAAGAAGCAGATATTAATCTGGGAATTGCAATAAAAAGCAATTGAATGTAAGTTGAGAAAAAATACTTGTCAAAAGTTAGTAATAATTGACAATACACTGTGTAAGAAGTTCAAATAACTGTTTTATTTATTTTTTTAATGCATGACTAACTCAAGTCATTATATACAAGGGGATGCTGAAAAGTTCTCAAACTGACCTGTTTCTCAAAACTAGGCTAAATAACCTAACATCAGACTTTTTTTAAGAATCCCTTCTCATTTAGTCTGAGACCTTTTAATTATCCAAATTGTAATATTAAAAATTTTGGGAAAAGTATTTATCCTTATTTGTTACTTCACATTATTTTTATTTTTCATTTGGGTGGTTGGGTGGTAAACCAAGAAAATTTGTAATCATTTTTAGGTTTATAAAAGGACAAGTTACCCAGTAAAAATGATATTTTATAAGCATTCAGGAAAATTTGTGAATATGTGAAATTGTACAAGTTCATTCCATGACCTTTCGTTCAGTCCATTGGTCAAATTCTTATCGTATTAATGAAATGTGTCTAATTTAACGTCTCATACAATCCCTGTTGTATGAAATAAAAACTAAGTTTGTAAATTTCTCATTAATTAAATTACTTTAGATTCACAACATAAAGAAGTAGATATTTTATCATCTTATTATATTTCTGCTTGCCTGTCTGAATCCCCTGTGAGCTGCAAGGGAGGTGCTTCCGGCAATTTGTGAGCTTCTCCATTACAGAAAGTTATCCACCAAAATCAAATTCACATGAATGGCTTTGTCAAACTGTCTTTGATTCACAGCATTCTCCACCACTGCCACCAAGGAGGAGAAAGAGAATAGGGAGAAAGGATGATGATCGGATGTGAGTGGGTGCTGACAACAATAATTCATCTTGTCTCACCAGTAGTTAGCATAAACAATTGACTATTTCAGCAGTGGAAACACAAAACAGACATCTGACATACCAGAGAGCTACTTGGTTTCAGTGAGAAAAGTAAAGAAGGACATTTTTAATGGCTGTTTTAGTGAAATAGAAAAAGTTATCAATTTCAAATCTTTTTCATTTAAGTTGTTAAGCTCAAATATTTAACGATGTGATAGGGGAATTTCTATTGGCATTTTATTGTCACAGAACTCGCCATGAGCTTATTCACTCATTAACTTAAGAATTAGGATTCATCGGAATATTAAAATAGAAAAGCCATGAAATTTTCACAGGTATTTCTGGTATGAGTATATTGTTATTAAATTAAGTTACCAAAGTGGCACCATTGTTAGCATGTGACTATGTCATTGACTTTAATCCAGCCCTGGGATCATATTACTTTTGAAACTAATAGCCTCTGTTGAAGAATTTCTAATAGTTGGATCTTTGTCTTTGAATATTTATTTCCTTTATTAATAAAATGTGACAAATGCACATTGATACAGATGCAAAAGAGGATCCGGATTATGTGCAGACATCTGTCAATACCAGTTACATCTGGGTTTTTCCTGTTAGCAGCAGGACAGCTTGGCATGTCTTGATACAAGCCTCTCTGCAACTGGTCTTTGTAAGATGCCTCATGCTAATAAAAGCAATGGGAGAACTTGCAGTTGACAAGATACAGTGTCTTGTGAAGTTGGTCCCGTGGGTATTTTGTTCCTAAAATTGCTGTGGTTTCTGAAGCAGTGTTATTTTTGTTACTTCCCATCTCTTTCTTCTCTCTACCTGTTACTCCCATAGTTGCTGGAAGAGCAATCAGTTAGGTCTTTCCACTAACATCATCACACTCTTGCTGTATATTACATATAAAATTACTATATAGTGATACTATGATGATTAATTCAGATGTGTGGGTATATTAAATGCCAGAGAGCTGAACATTCCTGCCTTTCATAGTTCACCAACCCTTGGAATATGGGTAGACAGAGCTTGTTAGGCTTAGTTGTCAGTCTGTCTCGGAGAAGTTTTACTCTGATTTCAAAACTGGGCTAGATGGGCTTCCTTGCTTATCATGATGACAACACTTCAAATGACCAACACTTCTTCTTTGTAATGATGGCAGTGGAGCTGCAGCTCTAGTCAGTTTCCAAGTAATGGTCATAAGAGGATTCAGGATCCATCAACATCTCCTTTTTCTAGTTGAGAATTGATGAAAAAAAAAAGGATTTGTGGCTGGTGTAATGGATAGCGACACAGAATGAGAAATCAGAGAGCCATGTTTGAATTCCAGCCAAATTTACTTATGCACAAACACTTTATGGAAAGGTATGAATCCATCTCTTCACCCCTCCCATTATGGGTTAAATAGCAGAGCAGATTGAGCTCCTGGTCATGGTTAGCAAATGGTCTAGAAAAATGACAATTTTGAATTCAAGACCATAAAAGTTTTCCATGGTCCCCAACCCTCAGTACTGAGGATGGGAAGAAGCAAGAAAAAAAAAATGATGTTTGCTATCTAATGAAATGTGATTCAAGATAAAACCAAGTTTTATGTCAGTTGGATGTTTTGCTTTGAAAAGAAAGAAGCATGCATACCTGATCAAACCTAACATTATTGATAACCATGTATGTGGTCTCAAATTTTCTGATGTTTTCAACAGCGTCGTGCACTGCAAACATAATGTCTCATAAAGATGGTTTATGCATAATGACAGATTGTGAGCAAAAGAAATAAAAATAGCAGATGATTGAAAGTCATGGTCAATAAGGGTCAAAATCAGCAAGTTAAAGTTTATCTGTGTCAGATGATGTTTGGATTCTTTTAATCATTTTAAAGAGCCTTCCATCAGCATGGCTGATGCTAACCTTCAGGAAACTGACCCTTTGTGACTTATTGAACTACAGTTTTCTGCTGACATGAAGTGGAAAGATTATATTGAATTAATTTGCTAAGTCTGCTGCTGATTGGTTCATTCTGTTTTGCTTGACAATTTTTCTCACCAGAATCTATCTAACACATTTTAAGTCTACCATTTGCCCATGCATTGAATATTACTGCCACATCTGATCAAGTGTTTCTGTTATGTATTTAGAAAATCTTGAGAAAAATAAGGTAATGTTATTGGCATCTCGGCTTCAGTCACTTTTCCACTGGTGTAACCTATTTTCCCTTTGTATTTTTTTTCACACACTTCTGACTTGTGGAACTCTCTTCTGGCTTCTTGCTTTCCAGTCAACTTTTATCCTCAAGAATTTAAATGCAATATCAGTCATTATCCTCTTTTTAATTCCTGTTCTTTTATTGTTTACTTTCCTTAACAATATCTTTCTTTTTCTCGTATTACACTTAGTAACACCTTGCATCTTAGTGGCTTTATTGCCTTGCTTCAGGTGAAAAGATAAAAAAAATAAAAATAGGTCACATACCTGACAAAAAAAAAAACAAAAGCAAATACACCTACCTCTCAAAAAGCAATAGTTTATATGACACATTCGGCAGAGGAGGTGCATATTCAACAAAAAATCGAAAATTGCTTTTTTCCTGCAAATTATTCATTATATCCTATCCAAGTATTTTACAAAAAATTATATCTGATTACACAGTATTTCAAGCTCAATTTAGGTTTATAGTTTGTAACCATGCAATGAGATGAGGTAACATAAACCTTAGATTTGTCTGCGGAATATTGTTATATTGAATTGTTACATAGTTATAGTGAAATCATCAAGGTTTTTATCAAAAGTCGTATATTAATTTAAAATATTCCTTTTTACAGGTTTTATTTTTGAAATGGCATAAGATCATTCTAAGTTTCAGAATTTCACTATTGCTCATCAAAATGATTGGAAGAAAGCAATCTAAAAACAACAATGGAAAAGAGAGGTAACAAAGCATAAACAAAATAGCTCCAGTTTGTTCAACTCAAGAAACTTAGCATTGCAGCCAAAATATACTAAAATGTTGCCAATAACAAAGGAGAAAAGGAAAAATACCGAACAACAAATCAAATATAGCATCAAAATTTGTATTATTTTTATTTGTTATGTAACTAAATACATAATTGTCAACAATGTTTCTGTAAAACTTGATATTTCCTGCAATAAATATTGTTATTATTTTACTTAAGTATAAGGTAGTTCTACATTTACAATTCCTTACTGCTAACCATGAAAAGAAATGTTGATCAAAACCTTTAAGCATGTATGACTGCAAAATTATCAAATGTTGCAATGCCCCCCTTCCCCCCTGCTAAATGAATCATATATACTTGGGATGCTTATGATTGGCCAAACAAACTGACTCAATGAAAAAAAACCTGTCTTGGGTATGACGATAAGTTACATCCATGTCCAGGTAAGATGATAAACTACGTCCAACAGCAAAGCCTCTGATCAAGAGGCTTTGAGGAGCATGGAACCACCTCTTAATTGTTGGTGTTCCCAGGTCCACCCTGACTCAGGGTGGTAGCACCTGTTAGGATCTCAGCTATGGGCAAAGAGTTAACCCACCAAACTGAGGTAAAAAGTATTATGAAAGTGTAAAAATAGGTTTTTATACCAGAAATACTTTGTAAAAAAATTATTACCAGAAATAAATCTTTGAAGAAAAACAATTACTACCAGAAATAAATTTTTGAAGAAAAAAAAACTTTTACCAGCAATATGTTTTTGAAAAAAAAAAATATTACCAGCAATACATTTTTTTTAGAATAATATTACGAGCTATACATTTTTGAAGAAAAAAATATTACCAGAAATGAATTTTTGACAAAACAAAAATATTACCAGGAAAAAAAAGTTGTTGGCATTAAATGACCCATTGAAGTTGATAACCAAACCAATGAAAAAAGCTTGGCCATGTTACTCATTTTGCTCTACTGAAAGTACACACAATATTTACGTTTTGCTTAGCAATGGAAGTCATTACTTTCTTTCATGCTACAAATAAATATTTGCCTCTTCAAACAATGAGGAATTTACATCATTTCCACTTGACCTTGTCCTTGTTTTATCACAATGTTTCGGCCAATGTGCTCTCCAAACTTCTTGAGGTGCTTGTTCATCCAGATAAACTTAAGGGAATTTCATGAATTCAGAGTTCAGGAATTTGGTGATTTAGAAATTATAAGCAATTCCTGTGCTTGGTACTCCAGATTTAGTCTGAATAGAAACAACATGAGCAATAACCGAGCAGTACTGAACAAGAACAAGACATCTCTAGACATGGACAGAAGAACAAAAATAGTCTGTTGGTGTAGATTCAATAAAGATTGGTACCTCTACAAAATCAATAAAAAATCAGCATACTGTGATGAAAACATACTTCAAATGTAATGAAAACATAGTTTTATTGTCAATATCTTTGTTATTATTAAGAGGAAGGATCAAACTATTTTTTGATTATTTAATTAAATTTTTTTACTCCTTTTTAGAACATTCGAAATTTTGATTAAATATCTTGTTTTTCTTGCATCAGCTGTTGTACTAACTTTTAGCATAGTAAATTTTAGCCTTTTTTTATGGTGACACTCATTAATTTGGAAATTCTTGCAAAAATCAAACTGTTTGATTTTAATTAAATTTTCAGGACTTATTCACAAATGAATTAAATTATTTTTTAAATTTGTTTTATTAGAAAATCTTGCTAAAAATATATATCTTTCTTTTTTTTTTTTTTTTTTTTTTTTCATGAGTTTCACTCCGTTACTTAATTTTATGCACACATGAGAAATTCAACATGATAAATTTAGTGGCTATATTAGTTAAAAGCAGAATTTTTTGAAGAATTTAAATCACTGAGTTTGCAAAATCAGATCTTATCTTATGAAAAGTCTGTTCTGAATTGAAATATAAAAAATGCAATAAAACTAAGACATTATTTAATTAGAGAAGCTTTTAATTGTTTTTACGAATAATATATATTAAAGACAATATTGTGTGAAGAAAAAAACATTTCGGTAAAAATGAATTTTTACAAGATTTGTTTTCATTTTATATAATTTTAAATTGAATAATTCATGAAGTTTTTAAATCTTTTAAAATTCAGTTTCATTGTGATAACTCTTAGGAAATATTGTTATTAAGTAAAACTATATTTACTAATAAAATATTGTAAAGCTTTTTACAATCTGATGACGCAAATATTTTTAAAAGAATTTCAATTTGTTTTTGTATGTGTGATATATGTGTAGAATTTCTAAGTATGGATGTTCAGACCTATCATTAAAAGGTCACATGTTTTAAGGGTTCCCCCCCCACTTATGGGGAAAAAAAAACCTTATAAACTTTGTCTGCTCCACCATACTTAGCTATGAACACGTTCGCCAGCCATTTGGCTGTCAATAAATCAGTTAACATGTTGGAAAAACACGATGACATGGTTAAGAAAGCTTGTATACAACATTTTATGCTATAAGTAATATTTGTTTCAAATCAGATTAATTTAACTTAAAATTTGCTAATTTTCCTCAAATAATGTTTCAGAAATATATATTTTATTTTTGCAAGATTTTTAAAACCAAGAATTAACTTTTGTTTTCAAATGTGTCAAAATGGTCTTTGTTATCGATTTTACTGAAAGAGAAAATCAATTCTGATCAATATAACTTCTGTTTGAAATACCCCTTTAGCTTTCAATTAAAGCTAAAGTGAAAGCTTCAAGAAAGCTTTTTCCTTTTAAAAAATTCATTTTAAACTTTATGTATACCTAATTAGTAGAAGTACCTAAATAAAGGGTTTAATTCGAAATTCTCTGAAGTTTACCTGGAACAACAAGCACCTGAAGAAGGCCTGAGGGTATAATAGCTGAAAAGTTTTGATAACATCAAAGATGGAGGACAATAGTCCGGATATAATAGGTCATGGTTAAGTGTAATTGGCAGAAATGCCCAACAAATAGAACTGACAAAGTTTTGAGTAAACAATAACAAGAGAAAGAAAAAGAACAGGGCAAAATAATAGTAAGGAATATATGCAAGTAATAAAGTAAAAAGTTCACAAAGTAAGAATGGCGTTAACACACTACAATAAAACTTTACAATAAGAATAAAGGTAACATTTATGCACAAGGTCATCACAAGTCAATCCAGTAGTCATACTCAACAGATCCCAGCTCGTCAATATTTACAAGCCTGCATCAAGGGTAGATGTGGCACAAGGCTGAGTTTAAAGTAGGCCTACAGGCTCAGCCAAAAATTCCCCACATAAATGGGTTTGGGTCTGTCTACCTCCCTGGACGAGACTCTGCCCTTCAGCACAGCCTCATCTGGGTTCCTCTCTGCCCAAAGCCAGAGAGTTCGACAGCACAGCTGGAATAGATCCCAGCTAGTCCCTGTAGTTCGTTGACTTACAAATGCTTATAGGTCAATACTACCTATAGTGTAGTCACTCATGTGGGTGACAGGTTATTCCATTACATCACACACAAAAGGGATACAGTCAAGTGATTGTGTTGTCATTGGTAAATTAATGATTAGATGACTGTATAACCCAGTGATTAGAACATTTGTTTTCTGACCGTGAGACCCAGGTTCTCATCATGGTTGATTAATCAGGAAGGTGATTTCTTGATCTTATATATCAGCCTAGGCAGGCGATCATATTGTGCGGCACCTTTGGAAAGTGCCTGAAAACCATACCATGGGCTGACCCAAGCTATGTGAAGGAAATTGTGTAGATAGGAGATATAACTATTTGGGAGACATTGAGGATTATGCTAACATGAGGTCATAAGACATTGTGACTGAGGGTTTGAGCATACTGGACTTGTTCAGATTGTCGATCATATCAGATAATATGCTCTTTCCTAGAAACTGTAACTAAGATCCACTCAGCATAGTTGCAATATAAAGCACAGCTGGGCTCTGTGGGTGTTGAACAAACACAAATGTGTCTGAGCAGGTGCCTGCAACAAGGATTGGCTAACTCTGCATAGTGTATTTTCACTGTGTAGAAAGCTGGCTGAGCACTTTTCAGTACGTGGATGGTTTAGAGTAGCAGCAACATTAATTAAGAGGAGAGCAACAGAAGTTATCGATTGGGATGACAAGGTGAATGATGCTCCTCTAACCACAATATTAAATGGAATCATTCCAAGAGGACCCTGTGCAAAGTAAGTGATGTGTTGATGGAACCAAACTTGACACGTGGGTTGGTGCAAGCTTTATGGTAACTGGAGTCTTGCTGGGGTATTATGCAGCTACTGTTGAGGATAGGAGTTAGTTGTGCAAAGAGAAAGATGCACACCACATAACTTTTTTAGGGGAATAAAAATGGCAAAAATCAGAATAAATAATTCCAGTGGGTATAAAAAGGAAAATCAAGACTCACAGTAAAGAAAGAGAACTCTTTCTGTTGGGACAAAAATAGTTGGTATAATTTAATATATACTGCCTCTAAAGTTTGCAGATGTTTTGCCAACCATGCTTTGCCCAAAATGGAAAACAACAAATCTGTATATTTGTTTGCACAATATGGATTGTCTAAATTTTGTGTGTGTGTGTGTGTGTATATATATATATATATATATATATATATATATATATATATATATAATAGGAAAGTACTCGATATCATTTTGGTGGGCATTTCCTTGTATTGAAGTCAAATGTCTTGGGTTTTTCAGTTTTTTGTTTTTTGGGTTGTTGTCAGCAAATATAATATATATATAAAAATTACATATATATTTAATACATACACATTTTATATATATATATATATATATATATATATATATAGAGAGAGAGAGAGAGACATGTCTCATTAAATAATTTAGTTAAGTTTTGTCTACTTATTTTTAATAGGATCCTCACATAATTACAGACAAATTGATGCACATTCATTTTATTCTGTGTACTTTTGACATTAGCACAATATCATCATCAGGGTTTTGTTTTTTCTAAGACAAAAAATTGTGTTCATAAATTTTCTAAAACAAAATTGTTGTGTTCATCTGAAAAGTAATTTTTATTTGTGAAGTGAAAAACACTAAAGGTTATGTACTGTGCAATTTTTAGATGCTATCATGTAGACAAAGGAGGTAACTAACTTACTGAAATGTCTAAATATTTTTAATAAAAGAAAAACTATTTAAAACTATTAGTTAAAACCTAGATATTTTAAAATATCTACTGTAATGAGACATATCTTTATGAAAACATGCTGCCAAAATATATGCTATATATATATATATATATATATATATATATATACGCACACACACACACACAGAGGATGGTCATGAAAGTGTGTGGGTCACTTGTTGGTAAGTTGAGGTCTACCTTAAACAAATACACACCATCAGCACTTTCTTCTACTCTGGTTTTGTTTCACCTCTAACTAAATCTTGCAAAGCCAAACATTGATAGGCAATGAATGATGTGAACAGGTTTTGGTGAAACTGAAAGCTTCAAGTCTTGGACCTACATGTTGGCAGGAAATTTAGTCATCAATGCCATCATCATAAAGGAATTGATCTGCAAAGAAGAAATTACACACAGGCTAATCTATTCCATTGGTCATAAAAGAGTGTATTGTTACTGAATTATGTTTATAAGGAAACTACAAAGAAATAGTTTAGATACCACAAAATAAATGCATTATTATGGAGACTATTAAAAATGTGATAGAAGAGTTCTTCTATATGAAAGGATAAATACTGTATCAAGATCCCTAAAAGAATTATTGTATTTGATTATATATAAACCCTTACCATTTGGTAGGCTTATGTTTACCTAGATGCTGTAGACTTATATATACCTAATTGTGAAGTGATTGGCCATGATTAAGTGTAATTGACAAAATATGTATATGTGTGTGATTATATAAAGAGCTGTTTAGATCTTCAGCGACTGGCGGGTGGGGGGTTGCAAACATTTAATGTATGAAAGTTTGTTCCTGGAATTGGTTTAAGAAATTAATTTTTTTAAAGAAATTATTATTTTTTACCTTTGGATTAACTAAAGTTTTTTTATTTAAGATCCTGAAGTAAGTATAATGTTTATTTATTTTATTTGAACTTTGAATATTTTATCTTTAAGCAATCTTTCCTGTGTGAAATTCACAAGTGTCATTAAGAATTTTATCACAAAGTTAATTTAAATTTAATATTTTTCTCTATGCTACTGTTTTTTGACAATTACCATATTAAATAAAAAAATTTTTTTTATGAATAATTTGTTTTTCTTTAACAGAATGAGTATTTTTTTAAAAAAAGTATGTTGAATTTAAGAGGCATTAAAAATGTAACATTTTTCACTGAAAAATTAATGAAAAATGACACTTATTAAAAAAATTTTCACATAAAGTTAATTTCAAAAATTAAATTCAATAAAATTATTAATATTTTACAACTATTCTTAAAAATATACCACAAAAATGTAAAAGAGAAGACATTATTGTTATCAATATTGTTTTTCTTTTTTACGATTATTTTAAACAGCAAAAAAATTACATTATTAAAAATTTTATCGCAAAGTTAACTTAATTTTTTTTTTCATGCTATTATTATTTATGAATTATAAAATTCATTTTTAAGGAATAATTTGTATTTTCATTATGACACATGAAATATGTTGATATTATCCTTGTAACAAAAGCAACAAAAAAAAAAAAAATATGATTCTTTATATTACTTTTCCCAAAGTATTATAAAGAAATTTATCAACTTGAAAAAATTTAATATTTTTTCTATGATATTATTTTTCATAACAACAAAATATATTGATTTAATTTTTTTAAAAACTTATTTATGGGTATCTGTGTATATCTCTGAGATTAGGTATTATGTTTACTTGCATTATTTAGACTGTTATCCTTCATTGATGATATTCAAGTTTCAGCTGTTGTACACTCTGGCCTTCTTTATGATTGGAATTTCAGATATCTCAGTTATTTTCCCATTCTCTATTGCTGTGGTCTGGTATTGAACTCACAACTCTTTGGGTCTTGTCACTGGAAATAATCAACATCTTTATCCAGTGGGCCATATCACCTTGAGGATATCTGTGTATGAATTTTTGGGGACTTATAAACCTAATGTGTCAGCAACTTTTTTTTTTATCAATGTTCATATTGCAATTTTTCTACTATTATTATTATTATTGCATTTTTTTACCAGAGCTTATATTGCAATTTTTGTTTTTATTCATTGCTTTTCTCTAGTACTCCTTATTACTGCTTCTCATATTGTATTCATTTCTATGCTTGGCCGGCTCAGAAGATTTTTTGCTCTAGCATATGTGCTGATTCCTTCAGTTTTTGTATTTTCCAGTGATGCTCTGTGTCTATTATTTCAACCTTATCCCACTGAGGGTGGTGATCACTCTTTTCCCCCTATATATGGTTAGCTATGCCTGATTTTTCTATTTCCCCTCATGCTACCACTTTATGTTATTGTTGTGGTCTTACGTTAAGGGAGCAGCCTATTTCTCCTTTATATTTCTTACCACAGCTGATGGCATACACACAGCAGTCCTTAGTCATGTTCTTCTCTATAGGAGGTCTTACCTGGAAGAGGTGTCTGAAAAGTGTTGAACCACTTTTGAAGTTTGTCCTGAAGCTGTTTTCTGTGTGCTGTTATCCTTTTGTACCCTTTTATTTCATTTTTTTAGAGCTGCTGCCATGTACCCAGGGTAGTTGTTATGTTATAGGGTACTGCCTATACTGACCATTTTTTGTTTGTATGTTTCTGGGTCACCACTTATGACTTTTGCTTGTAAGCAGCAGACAATCCCTTTCTTTATATTGTATGGATAGTGGGAATTGAAGTTGAGATATTGTCCGCTGACTGTTGGCTTGTGGTATATGGATATCTTGAACCCCTGCTCTGTTCAAGATATTAGTACATCCAGGAAGGTGAGTTTACTTTTTCCATTGTGAATTGTATTGATGATCTTCTTGAGTTCACATGGTCCAGTAGTAGCTGGATGTCTTCTTGATATGACCAGAGTATGAAGTTGTCATTATTCCAAAGTATGTTGTGTACAGAAAGTCAGCATTTCCTCAGGTTATCTATTGTTATACTGGTCTGTTCTCCTAGGGAGGAGTCTGAGGCCAGTCTGTCCCTGACTACCGAGAGTGCCTCCTCCATGGCTACCTTGGTGAACAAACTCACCACATCCATTGGAAGGGAGCATCTTTGATTATTTCCATGAAGTTGGTGGAGTTCCAGACATGATGGTGACTTTCTGATTAATGGGTTAATTATATCTACAAGGAAGTGACTCAGAGGGTGGCACACAGAGCCTTGGCAGCTAACAATCAGCCTGAGCAGAATACTGTCTTTGTGAATATTTGGGAGACTGTATATGTAAGGTAGCTTGGTATAACACTGTGACAACTGCCTGTATGTCTTATGTGCAAACTTGTTCTTGATTAGGATCTGTGACAGTTTGCATCCTGTTTTCATTGTAGGATCTTTCTTTACTGATTGTTCTTGAGATATAACCCTTTGACCTAGTCACAAAGTTTAAATATCAATATCTCAGTTGTTTTTTCACCTACAAAGCTAAATTATATAGCATTGGATATATTTGGATAGATCTAAATGGTCATCTATTTATTTTTCCATTTAACAGGCAAATGGCATAATTTGACCTTAACCTTTGATTTTTAATTTCTCAAAAAGCATATCTTTAATTTTTTTTAAATTTAACAACAAATTTGTCTGCCTTGTGACAAGATGTGTACAAAATTTTGCAGTGGACATTTGAATGTGGCCTGAGTTACAAGGGTTTTACTGAGTTGGGTCAAATTCAAAATGGCAGATTTTGGTATTTGCCACTATATGTGTTGTGGAGTGGTTTCACAGTGGAGGCTTGTATTTGTACTAAGTCAGTCCTAAAATAGTTTTCGGCATACAAAACATTAGGAACTTGATATAATAGGTAATGACGCTGAGTAATCTAGTTGCAGTCGCTGATGCTTTAACTAACTAATGGTTGTCCGGCATCGGCTGACTAACCCACTGAGCGACTGACTCGTTACTCTTACTACTCCTACTAATTATAGGTGGGAGTGTCTATTAACTATAGAATAGGTGAGTTCCACTATAACAATATGCTAACATTTTCATATTTCCCAATATGGTCAAGTTGCTTATCATTAAAAAGCTCTTAGAATGATGATTAATATTCACATAAGAACTATGATCATAAAATCAAAAGAACTTGTTTTATTTGTGGTTAAATTTTAAGCAATTCAGTGGAAAATAAACAATTTTATTTTTGGTTTTGTTTACATTTTTATTTTACAACAAATAGATTTTTATATGAAAAAGTGACATAATGAAAATAATTATTTAAAAAAGTGTCATGAATTAATGTTAAGATAACATAAAATGATATGAAAATATACAACAAATAATGTTAATAGCTAACAGATTTTTGTTGATATGGTATTCTAAATAAATGTACAAAACAATCAATTTTTTTCTTTTTTTATATATATGATTAAGATTAACAGTTACAAGCAAACTCATTGTTCCTACAACTGCATGATTCTGTCTAATATTTAAGCCAAGATTACTTTATTTCATTTTAACTTTATTGTAAGTCAAAATATGTGCTGGTCATAAATGTAATATGTAGTGATACTAGCAAATTAGTATGCATAATTTGCATAAGTACAAGTGAACACTAATATAAATGGTCACTGAGAATAACGAAGCAGTAAAACGAGCTTAGCGGCTGATTAGTGCTAACCTCTACATCACAACAATGGCGTTGCCGATAGGATATCAATTGTCTCTGGAAGATCCAGATTTTGTGGATACATGGATTCATTGTTTCTCTGCCACTGCGAGAATAAAAAAGTTGAAAGACAACAAGGAAAAGGGAGGCGAAAATGAAATCACGGATTTATTTTTGGCTACAGCTGGATGCGAGGCAATAATGAAAGTCTCCACCATGGCATATCCCTCAAATTTGGAAGACCTGATTTTCAAAAATATAGATTTTCAGATTATAAGAAGAAATATGAGACCCAAGAAAAGGCTGGTAGTGACAGAAAGAACGAAATTCATGTCGATGAATTAAGAAATTGACGAACCAATTATAAAATATCTACACCATCTACGAAATGCAAGTAGATATTGTGAATTTGAAAAACTTGGACAAGACGAACAGACTATTGAAGAGGACTTGATTCAATTAAGATTAATTGAAGGTATGTACAATGCATCACACCGATATAAAATAATGGAACAATTACAAATAGGAAATATGTCTTTAAATACGTGTATTGACTTTATTCAGCAACAAGAACTAATACAGAAATACAACCATCATAAAAGTCAACCCAGCGAACAAATATTTGCTGATATGTACATGTTAAAAAAGATAAAAAAGTGTTCGTATTGTGGACGTGAACACGAAATAAAAAAAGAAAAGTGTCCAGCATTTGGAAAAACTTGTAATAATTGCTTAAAAAAGAACCACTTTCAAGCAGTGTGTAAATCAAAAAAGAAAAACGTTGAAAGAATTGAAGAAAACGACACCAATAGGGAAGTTTTTACATTCAAAAATAAGAGTATAAAAGAAATTGAACATAAGAAAAAAGACATTATAGAAAAGGTTCAAATTAATAACTGCAATTTAGATATGCAAATGGATACTGGGAGTGAAGTAACACTGATACCAAAAAATGTTTGGGAACGCATTGGTAAGCCACCTTTACGAAAGAGCAGTTTACAACTCCGCCAATTTCATGGGTTGGTTATAAAAACATAAGGATACTTTGAAGGTTCCTTAGAGTTAAAAGACAAATTTGAAGTAATACCTATAGTTGTTACAAGTTGCGAAAAGAACCATGGACTTATTGGAAACGACATGCTTAACATAAATTCTACCAAGTTAATTAATGAAATAAAAATGGAAAAAACTGGAAAGTTAAAAAACTATGAAGCAAGTTTAAAAGTAAAAGAAAATGTTTCCCCCTCTTATTATGAGGCACGAAAATTACCAGTACATTTATTGCCATTAGTAGTGACAAAACTACATAAATTAGTAGAACAAAACCTTCTTGAACATGTTCTGCCTGGAGGTAGCAAGTGGGCATCACCCATTGTAGTGTTGAGGAAAACAGATGGTGATTTACGTTTTTGTGGAGATTACAAAATAGGAGTAAATCACAAGATATGCTCGGATTCATATCCCATACCCAATGTTGAACTTGCATTACATGCACTGGCAGGAATGAACGTTTTTTTCAAAAATAGATTTAAAAACGACATGTCACCAAATACCAATAGACGAGAACTTCAAAGAAGTAACCATGATAAATACGCCAATAGGGTTACTAAGATGGAGAAGGATGCCATATGAATAAAAACCGCAAGTGCCATATTTCAAACATTGAACAGGTTTTAGGAAATGTACAAAATATGATTTGTTACCAAGACGACATATGCATAGGAGCTACTAATGAAAAGGAATTAAAAGAGAAAACTGACTTAATCTTGAATAGATTAAGAAATGCAGGAATGACAATAAATGAGAAGAAATGTGTAAGCAATTCTAACAAAATATCTTTTTTGGGTTATTCCATTTCAAAAGAAGGTATATCACCAGACCAAGCCTTGATAGAAAAAATACTAAAAGTAGCTACACCTACAAAAAAAAAGAAATGGAGTCTTTTTGGGGATTGGTAAATTTTTACAGGCAATACTTACCAAAATACACGGACTTGACGGAACCGTTTGCAAATTTAAGAAAAAAGAATGTGGAATTTATGTGGTCAGACGAACAGCAAAAAGCTTTTGAAAGATTAAAAGAAATTATGTCAAAGAAACCTGTAGTGAAAATGTTTGATCCAAAAAAGGACATAACACTCACTACAGATGCAAGTGAACATTCAATATCGGGAATATTATCACAAGAAGGACATCCGATAATGTATTTATCGAGAAGATTAACGAACACTGAATTCAATTACTCGAACATAGAGAAAGAAGCATTGGCTATCGTGTGGACAACTACCGGAGCCCGACAATTTTTTAATTGGAAAAAAATTTCTGTTAAGAAGTGATCATAGACCATTAGAGTTTATATTTAACCCAAGGAAAGAATTACCCAAAGTCATGACATCAAGGATTCTACAATAGGTGATAAGATTGATGGCATTTGACTTTGATATAGAGTATGTCAAAGGAAATTCAATTCCACATGTGAATGCACTATCAAGATTGAGGTTCTACAAGGAGTCAAAAGATAAAACAGAGGAAGAATTTGAAGATTCATTCCTACATTTGATAGCGACTGATGTTTTGTCTTTAGGTAGAATGGCTGCGGAAATGAGATGATCCAGTGCTAAGTAGGATAGTATTGAGAATAAGAAAAAACTCATGGGAAATTGTTCTAGGGCGGAAAGACCCTATAAAGAAATAAGACACAAATTAACAACAGAACATGGAGTGATTTGTAATGGGGACCTGGTAGTTCCCTCAGAAACACAAAGAAAACTTGTAATAGAAAGTGTACATGATGATATACACTGTGGAGTAGCAGCCACACAAAAAAGGATAAAATTAGAAGCTTGGTGGCCGGGATATTCAAGAGATGTCGAGGAATACATAAAAAGGTGCAAAAAATGTAAAGAATTAAGAAACTTTACACAAACCAAATTACATTTGTGGCCCAAAGAAGTGGAGCCATGGAGTTGTGTGCATATGGATCATGCATACATTAATGAAGTGGGACTCTTATTAATATTAGTAGACTCCTTTTCAGGTTGGCCTGAAATAATCTGGGTTACAAACAAGAAAAGTTCTATGATAAAGCAGATTCTAAGAATCATATTTTCCAGAAATGGTGTACCAAAAACCTTGGTATCTGATAATGCACTAGAATTTTGTGATGAAGAACTTAATGTATGGTTAGAAAAAATAGGGTGTAAACCATATAAGACACCTCCATATCATCCTCAATCGAATGGATTAGCAGAAAGAATGGTGCAGACCGTAAAAAAGGACTAAAAGCGTGCTCTCAGCAAAAAGAAAAAGTTTTTCTACCGAGGCTGTTTTTAAGTTATTGTCTGATACCACATGCGAGAAGACTAGAAAGCTCATCAGCTTTAATGGAAAGACAGATTAGAGCACCGCTAACGATATTGTATTCTACAAATGAAAAAATGTGGTACAAAAAGTACAAAGATGCAGATCCAGAAGCACAAGTGAACACTCATATAAGTGGTCACTGAGAATAACGAAGCAGTAAAACGAGCTTAGCAGCTGATTAGTGCTAACCTCTACATCACAACATCAAAAATGTTATTAAGTCAGTGTGACAAAAAAAAAAACTGATAGTGTGCAATCAATTTACATTGATTTTTACATCGTGAACTGAACCCCTTCATAAAATTTAACCGAATAAATCGATAATAAATAAATTGAAAACGTTTTTCAAAAAAGTTCAAAATAAAATATTTGCATCAGAAGAGGGGAGATGATCCAAAGCTCTGCAGCAAAAGACAAAATACGTAACCTTTTTCCATTGCTACATTAATGAAAAATGCCACTTAAGAATTTTGTCAGATAGAATTAAATTTAGTAAATCTAAGTTATGTTACCACTATTCTTAAAATCAAATCTTAAAGATCAGATCATTGATCAATGTAACTGTGATGAACAAAATAATGTTTGTGCATTTTGTCTTCCCCTAGATCAGAATAAGTTAGAATGATGATTTAAAGGCAATACCTCGAAGCAACACCCTGGACAAACCAAACACTGTTGTTTGTGAAAAGTATGACCCAGAAATCCACCATCAGTATTTGATCATTTGCTATCAAGTCCCTAGTCCTTAACCAAAACCAGGAATAACAAATAAAACTTTATAACAGTTCAAAATGTTTTTGAAAAATTTCATATTGATAAAAAAATAACTACTGAAATGTTGATGTCAAAGAACAGAACTTTGATCCAGTCTATAATTGCTCATGTGAACATTTACTGGATGAAATGGGATGCCAACATTACCAGACCTTGAAACTAGGATTCCTCAAGATATTAAAATGTCACAGGCTGTTACAAGAAAAGATTGCCACACAGAAGAGGAAATCTTTTAATAGTACTAGTTTATATTTTCAGGAATATGGACATTTTTTTTTTTTTTTTTTTTTTTTTCAGAAATAGATTTTGGTAATTTAATAATTCCATTGGATGCCACATTCCAATGTGTGTTTTTCTATTTTATGTTTGGTATTTTTAAATTGAAGACTTGCAAAAATTGTTTGACAAAAATCTTTGTTTTAGTTTCTGATATTTATCATTTCAATATGAAAAGAGAGACCAGGATTATATTGTCAAATATATTTTTCAAAAATTATTTTTTGTTTGATTTACCAAAGACAATTCAAGAACCAGCACTAAAAGTTTTTAATTATCTTAAAATTTAAGACAACATAATCAGTATTAAAAATTTCATATTTTTTTCAAGTAGTAAAAATATGTTCATGAACCTGCATTAAAAAGACATATTTAACTTTATTCATTCAGAGAAATATTTACCAGATATTTTTTATTTTCAGTTTCCCCCCACCTTTTTAGATCTATTTAATTGGTTAACTCCCCAAATAATCCTGTTAATTAATTTTGTGTTTTTGTTAATGTAAATTGATTTGAATTATTAAAACTATGTACAGTCACTTTTAAAAGTACTGGAACACCATGACCAATTATTTTGTTTTTGTTGAAAACATTTGGGTTTAAGATCAAAAGATGAATACACAAAGACTTCAGAATTTCAGCTTTTATTTCCTTGTATTTATGTTTGGATGTGTTAAACAGCTTAGGACACACCATCTTTTGTATCAAATCACCCCAATTTTAGGTGAGCAAAAGTAAAGGAACAGATAGTCTGAAAGTAAATAACATTTAATATTTCGTTGCATTTCTCTTGCTTGCAATAACTGTATCAAGTCTGTGACCCATTGCCATAATTATCAAGAAGGATATATTATAGAAGGAGGTATATATATATATATATTAGTCCCTCACCAAATGTCTTGGAACAACAAGACCAATTCATTTGTTTTTGTTGTTCACAGAAGACATTTGGGTTTAAGATCAAAAGATGAATATGAGACAAGAGTTCTGAATTTCAGCTTTTATTTCTTTTATTTTTATTTTTTATTACATTTTGAATTTATTTCTTTTTCCTCTTTTCCTTCTTCCTCTTTTCCTTTATTCTATTTTCCTTTTTCCTCCTTCCTTTTTTACTACTTCTTTTCCTACTTCTCCTTTTCCTTCTTCCTCTTTTCCTACTTATTTTTCTTCTTCCTTTTTGTCTTTTTCTACTTACTCTTTTCCTTCATTTCATTTGCCTCTTTTTCTTCTTCCTATTTCCTACTTCCTCTTTTCCTTCTTCTTTTCCTACTTCCTCTTTTCCTATATATCTTTCTTCTTCCCTTTTTCCTTCTACCTCTTTTTCTATTTTCTCTTTTCCTTCATTCCATTTTCCTTCTTCCTCTTTTTCTATCCCCTCTTTTTTTCTTCCTCTTTTCCTATTTATTTTCCTCTTCCCCCTTTCTTTCTTCCTCTTTTCCCTGTTCATATTGAACAAACATCTCACATATATGTTTTGTTTTCTTTCAATTAATTTTTTTCCCCAATTACAGAGTAATGAAGAGCTTGTGACCTGCGTCCAGCTTCAACATGGAATTAACTATCAAGTGGCTATTGGAACATCCATGGGAGGCTTATACATGTTTAACATACCCTCAAACATAATCACAAAAAACCAGGTAATTTTAAATAATAAATTATGATACTCCATTTTTTTTTTTGCTATTATTATTATTATTGTTAATGCGATACCTAATGTTTAAAGTTAATTTTTAATAATGAAAAATCTTTCTTGAGGCTTTTATTTTAGTTTTCAAGCTGAGAGATTAAATTTGATATTTCCAATAAGCAAAATACTTTGCTGTATTTCAAAACTAATTTGCATTCATTTAAATGAAGGAGTTTTCATTTTGAAATTTCTAAAATTATCATTTTTAGGAAATTGTTATAAAAATGTAAATCATTTTATTAAAAAAATTCCAAAAATAAAATATACTTCACTGAAACTTTGAGGAATATGAGCTGATTTAAAGTATAATTAATCTGATTTAAAACAACAATTATTTACTTTAAGTTTAAAATATTGCAGAAATGCATTTTTTAACCTGACAGTAGCTTGTTTAGTTATGTTGACAGCTTTTTAACAGC
The DNA here is from genome assembly GCA_963932145.1 of Acanthosepion lycidas. Lineage (NCBI taxonomy): Eukaryota > Metazoa > Mollusca > Cephalopoda > Sepiida > Sepiidae > Acanthosepion > Acanthosepion lycidas. The sequence continues at coordinate 45,820 of CAWVQA010001319.1, read as the reverse complement.
TCCCTGACAGCATTTTTCTGGCAGTACCTATTATTAAGAGAGTAGAACCCCAACAAAGTGACATGGGGTACAAATGCATATAAACTACTATACCCAACATAACATTCAGTATATAAGTGATAATAAGTGTATACTAGCCACATGTTAACACTACTAACAAACTATGATCAGAAGCCATGAGAGCCATGCCTTATGTAGCATTTTGGTTTAATATTTAAAAACCATGAAATTAATCATCTATTTATTGTTTAGTGTACAAATGAATATTTGACTTCACTCACAATAATATCTATTATCTATTCGATCATCCCCTAAGATATATATATATATATATATATATATATATATATTATATGAAAAGATTACTTAACTTTAAAAATCAATTTTATCCTGACTTCAAATTTTCTTGGTGAAATTTTCAGTTTTCAGAGGTTGCTTTTTTTTTTCTTCGAAATTAAATTTAATTTAATTTTTTTTTTTTTTTTTTTTGTTCATATAGAAGTTGTTATGCTACCTTGTATTATTAACTAAATTGTAATATTTGTTAATTTTTATTATTAATTAAATTATAATATTTTAATTAATATTTTTAATTAATATTTTAATTGAATTATTATGTTATATTATCACTAATGTAACAAAGTAAATTTTTTTTTATATGCTGGCATCAACCCATTATTTTATTGTTCTTAAAATTTTAATTTGATTATTAAAAGTTAAATTATTAAATCAGAAGAATGAGATACTGTATTATTAACACTCTATTTTTAATATTATTTTATTATTTTTAATATTGAGCACAATATAAAAATATCTGCTGTTTCTTAAATCTATATATATATATATATATATATATATTGTCATTCACAGACTGTTTCACTATATCTCAGCTGTGTATTTCACAGTATATATATATATATATATATATATATATATATTATTTATTTAAAAATTATAACATAAACATGTTATAAAATCACTACAAAAATAGGCATTTTGTTTCAACACCTCTGGTGTCTTATACCAGAGGTGTTGAAACAAAATGGCTATTTTTGTAGTGATTTTATAACACGTTTATGTTATAAATTTTAAATAAATAATTATATTTGCTCTACTCTGTATTGAGCACTCTTTTAAGAATAGTAATTGTTGGTTATTGGAATTTATTTCATATACACCAATCCTATACTTGGATATATATATATATATATATATATATATATATATATATACACAAGATGCATTCCAGAAGTTTTGAGACTTCTTCCAGGGAGGCTTTTATTAATTTCAAAGAAATATAAAACTCTTATTTCTTTCAAAGTATGATCCACTGACTTTAATGCACTCCAGCCACTTCTTTCGTAAGTGAAGATTACCAGGTCCTTTGTCCCAGGCTTCTTCATCTTTGTCTTCAAAGTGACTTGCCCGTGAGGTTCTCCTTCAGCTCGGGAGACAACTAAGTCACAGGCACCAAGGGTTGAACTGTAAGAAGGAGGGAGTGACAGTTTTGAAACCCATTTCTGTAAACATAAAAATGTTATTGCATAGTCAGTATTCAAACTGTCTTCTTGTCCCAATTCTGCAAACTAGTTATCAATAGTTTAGTTGTTTAGTAGGGTGTGTTCAAAGAGCTGTTACACCATCTCCTTCAATCTGTAATAACAAAATTTGGCAGGTCTACTTATTAGATGTATAGTAATGAAATACTAAAATTACAATAAGCTAAGACAATTATGACTACAGTTATAACTGGTTCTTGTAAAAAAACAAAAAAAAAGTCTCAAAACTTCTGGAAGGCACCTTGAGTATATATATATATATATATATATATATATATATATACACACCATTTTGTATTTGTTATTATGTCCATCACAAAATATCATGGCAATATGAAGCACTATCTGTATATGAAATTTTTTAAAGACATCTGACTGCATCATCCCCACTCTCTAAGTAAGAAAAATATGTGCCCCAAAAGATAGCTTAACAAAGGCTAAGACATCCAATATCTGGACACCAACCCAGATATTTATCTCTGCACACGCACACTATATATATATATATATATATATATATATATATATATATATATATATATATAATTATTTATTTCAAAAAAATTTATAATATAAATATGTTATAAAATCACTACAAAAATAGCCATTTTGTTTCAACACCCTCGGTGTCTTATCAAGTGATGACGTTGAATGTAAAATAAATGGTTTTAAAAGTTTCAAATTAATTAACAATCCTTCGCAAGGGGAAAACGTTGTTACAAAGGCTAGATGGACCAATCAAAACACAAGTATAGGAAAATTCAAAAAGCTTGATAATGAAGTCATGTTATAATATCTATTCAGATGTTTAAAATATGCGTAGTATTAAAAAAGAATTTATTCCAACCAATAATTACTAAATTATATGATAAAATTTAATATTAAAATTTAAAACTGCTAATTACAAAATCAAAATTTAAAATTTATTCACTATTAAGTTTACAACTATAAAATTACTGAGGAGAAAAGAAGAAATATATATGTTATTCAATTTATTTCTTCATTGAAGTTACTTAGCTATATTTAATATCCGGTCTTTTTACAATGTATACATTTTAATCCTCATGGTGTGTGAATGGGGTCCTAAACTCACGCGTAAAACAAGCGCAATCAGATTCTAATATATAAGCACCAAGACATATTTATATATATACATACACACAAAAAGAGACAGGACAGAGAACAACTTCACGGTCTGTCATGAAAAAAAAAAAAAAAGGGGGGTAGTGGGGGAAGGGAAACCAACACACACGTACATACATACACAATTAAAAGTGAATGCACTTTCCATACACATAGATACCTATAAATACATGCACACACATCCACAGACATTGACCCAGACAATCGGATACCACAACCGATAAATATTTAACACAGAAAATGTCATTACATAAATGCTAACAACCTATTGAAATATAACTTAAGCAAGTAAATATACAAAGATAAAAATGATTAAAAATAATATTATTTAATATATTAAAATAGTGTATGTCAATATAAAATCAGACATCACAGTCAACACCCATAGGTAACTATGATGTCCACCTCATATACATATATATATATATACATACACAAACATAGACGCATATATATATATATATATATATATATATATATACACACACACACATACATAAATATACATACATACATACACATCGAAATATCTACACATACATACATACATAAACATATACATACGTATATATCTCCATGTTATCAAGTACACACACACATACATAAACATATACACATATATACCCACAAATATACACACATATATGTGTACACATACTCACATATAAATACATATATACACAGGGCAATACACAAATATAAACATATATACACACACATATATACTAACCCATGTGGCCGTAATGACATACCCAAGTTTCCCTACCTACATGTACACATAAACAATTTCATATACAGTAGGTGTCAACATACATATATATACAACTGCAAACCTACATAAGTAAACACACACACACACACACATATATACACATACACACACATATATATATATATATATATACATACATGCATACACACATAAATATATACATAAAAATACCTATCTATAATAACAATACACATATATACGTACATACACATAAATACAATGACATTTAACCAAAAACATATATAAACATACAGTAAAGTAATTGTTGGTTATTGGAATTCATTCCATATACACCAATCATATACTTGGGTGTATATATATATATATATATATATATATATATATATATATATATATATATATACATTGTGAAATGGACAAAGTCTGACAATTATTTACATTTTTTTTATGTTTATACATTCTTTTTATAGATACAAATATTTAAGTAATTGCTCTGTTTATAATAAACAGTATTAATAACATTTACTGGCCTGAATGTCCGAAAAATTTTCATAGAAAATATGCGTGCCATGAAAATATTTATAGAAAAGACAGATGTCATTGTGGTGAGAAAGTATCTGAAGTGAAGATGCCAGGTCAGGATGGATAACATTACAGACCTACTTTGGATTTTATTGAGAATCTTTAGATATACTGCCCAGGTATGGAAGCAATATTGTAAATATATGTTATAATTTCTATAAAATCATAAATTTTATGTTTTGCTGTGTTATCTTGCAGGTCCCGCAGCGCTTCTCAGTGCAGGATGTGCACAGTACGCCTCTTACGTGCTTAGAGTGGAGCCCCAATGGCATGAAACTCTTCAGTGGTGATCAAAAAGGTGTAGTTGTGGGCACTGAAGTTGATTTCCAAAAAGTGAGTAGTACCTTGATCTTTAACTCTTTCTTTACTCTTTTGCTTCAGTGATTGTTTAGCAGCTTGGTATCCCCCCACCCTCTGCCATCAAATATTCAAAGTCAACGTTCATATGGTAGGATTGTGAAGTTTTTAATTTCTTTGTCATTCTTGAAACCTCCACAATTTAAACCTGAACATTGGAACAGTATCATTACAATATGGAGCAATGCCTATGCATTAAATTTTTAGTGTGTAGAAAGACATTGTATTTTTTTTCAACAAAGATAGGAGAGAAGCCATTTAAAAAAGGGGGACAACTGTACATAGCAGTCACATTCTTAAAAATTAAAAATCCCTATTTTGCATTTTAACATATAGAATAGTCATTTGCAAAAAGGTTTTATGAGAAGAACTATGTTTTACTTTTCACAGTGGTATAGTAAAGAAAACGGCAACTTACCTCATCAAACCAAGCGACACTGCATCGCTTGTATTCTACAACAGAAAATGTGGCAAAAAAGAAAATTACTTACCAAACAAAAGGGCACGTATTCCACATGACATGCTGAAAATGGAATATTTGAATTAAAAAAACAAGTCCATCGCAGGAGTCGCTATAAAAGTATGTTGATATGCAAATTACTGAACATCCTTTCCCAGCTGTTGACGAATGGAAAAAAAATGTTTGGCCGATAAAAGCAGTTGGTGTTCTCGAATCAGGGGAAAAAAAATTAAGCATATTTTGGATGTCAAGGGAGTTATTTTTCTGACTGGTTGCATGCATTGTGATTTATGAAATAGTACTTGCGAATCGAGTTTTCGGCATTTTCTTTCTGTCCCCGATGTTCGAGTTTGAACTTAGTGATTTATTCTCTGTGACGTGGAAATAATCTGCGACAAACATTTCATTTGCAATCCCAGATCACTTACAAGTGATCAGGGAATAAGAGAAGTATTTTATATTATGTATAATATAGTTTTTATGTATGAGTTTATATATTTATGTTTATAGTTTATATTTATATGTATAATATAGTTTATATTTATATATAATATCAATATATATATTTTAATATATTTATTTTATAAATTTTAATATATATTTATTTTAATAATATAATTATTAAATTGTAAATATAATAATGAAAATAATATACTAATAATATAATCATTATAATAATAAAACTATAATTATTTAATAATAAAAATAATATGATATTAATATAATTATTATTGTAATATATTAATTTCAGTATAATATATTTATTTTACAAATTTTAAATAATTTATGCATTTTAATATATATATTTTATATATGTTAATATATATATATATATATATATATATATATATATATATATAGTTTATATTTATATGTATAATATAGTTTATATTTATGTATATTTTGTATTATGAAATTAGTCAATTGCAAAAATGTTTCAAAAGAACTATGTTATATTTTTACAGTGGTCAGAGAATAAGGCAAGCATTTTTTTTAATAATGTTTTCCTTCGGGACATAGGTGATCATGGCTCTTCACACTTTCCTTTTTCTTTGTTATCTGTGAATTTTTATGACTTCTTTGGAAAGATAGTGGAATAGTTTCCTGTTATCTTCACCATGAGTTTAAATTCAGAATTATCTTTTTCTTAGACTGGTCAACAACCAAGGCTAGAGCATCCAGTGTACCTTTCAATGCAACCCACAACTCTCTTATTGTCACTGCTGATAGAAATTCCTCAAATATTACACTCTAATATATAATGCGAGCTTCTGCTTTGGTTTTTGATTCTGATTTAAAAAAATCTCATCTTGTATACAAATAAGATATTTTATATGTATTTAGTGTAGTTTTTCTTTATTTAGTTCAAAGCAGGTCCTCATCACCTCACATATTCACTGATAAAGATGAGTGCAATGATCTACATCTAAATAATGTAAGTATGTAGGAACTTGTTTACCACAGTCAGTATTTAGCCATAGACAACCTCATTACTTTTTTCCATAGTCAGTCATTTAAAAACGTGTTAAGATAATGGAGTAAATCAGTGAAACAAGCCAGAAGATAAGCCTTTCTAACAAGGAATATTGTCTTTTGTGACATTCGTTTAGAAAAGTAGAAATCTTTTTTTTATAAATATAAATTAATTCATAAATGAATGAGATGCTTTATTTTCTATGTACCAAAATGTATGAATTCCAAAGTCAAAAATATACTTTATACGATATCCACAAGTTTTGCATGTGTTCTGAATATAGAATACATCAACTACTTTGCTTTGAAAGCTTTCTTGCTATTGTAATAGATTCATAAACATGGTTTAACAAAAATAAGTTATGGTTAATGTGTTCAAAGGATATTTCAGCACCATTATGTCATGAGTCCCATAATTTATAAAGGTCATAGGGGCACCACATGTATTCCAGCCATAGTAGCAGTAATGTGCCAATGGCAAGATAGCCTGATGGAGCTGATTTCTTTTCACAATGGTTTTTAATTCAGGGTATTCTTTCTCCTAGGCCACCTCAAGGCAAAAAGAGCTCAGTTACCCCTGCTATTTTACCCATAGCTGTGAAAAGAAGAAATGGATTCATACCTTTCTCAATGAATGAAATGAACTCAGCTGAGATTTGAAAACAGCTTGCCAATTTCTCTGAATTACTGACCATTATACTTCTTGTACATCCATGTCAGCAATACAGGGTTACATAAATACCAAAGCACATAATCTAGTCACATAACTACACATCAGAATTACCTGAATTTAACCATGAAAATATATAAAATGTGACCAGTTAAACACAATGATCATTCAAAACACAGGTGTTAAATAATCTGTACTTGCAGCCCATTCAGTTGTCTTTGCTTTTCAAGATCCAGTGTTTTTTCTTGGGACATCACAACTGTACTGTTGAAGATGATCAGTTTGAAATAAGGAAAGCTTATTTGGTCCTGAAAATTTGAAATATGGAAACCTTGTTCTTTGGTCAACCAACCTTTCTTTCTCTATCCTTTCACTTAACTGATTCAAGCAGAAATCATGTGATGTTTTTCTACTCCTAACCACTAAACAAACGTCTGTTCTACAGTTTTCGTCACATTGAATTATGGTGTTAATATTGAATGATGGATTGATAAAATAAAATATCAAGGAATTGAAGAATTTCTTGTTTCTTTCTAGGGTCGTTGTGAATCTTCTGTACTGTTAACTGAATTCCTGTCTGAGATTGTGCAACTCGGATACTTTCAACGTGCCCTCCTTGTATCCACCAGTATGCGAGCACTTATATGTCGCACCGATAGAAATAATGAAATCATCCAAGTGGGACAGAAAAAACGAAAAGCGTAAGTTTATTGGCTTTTTTTTTTTTTTTTTCATGCTTTCCAGTTTAAAAGTCCATCCATTGGTATGTGTTGTTGAATCATAATCTCTAGATATTAGGTTGGTGCAAAAATAATGACGTAATAATGTCGTTTTTTGACGTATTTTTTAACGTCAAAAAACGACATTATTACGTCATTATTTTTGCACCAACATAATAACTGCTTTTTTAATGATGAACTGTAGTGAAAGAGATAATAAGGTACCCCGAAAAAAAGTTTGTGTTTTGTGTGCAATCTGCCGAAGAAAAATTACCAAAAAGTAGTCAGCAAAAATCTACATCAATGACTAGAAGTTATGCTAATGTTCTTCCCTGCCCTGAATGGCGTGACCAATCAGAAAATTCTCTCGGTGAACAGAAGTCGTCGTTTTTCGGTTATAAAAGGAGATGATTTTTTTTGAGCTGTGAGACAAACACGCGTTGTTGTTGGCGAGATGTGAAGGTTGGATTTGTGACCCCATTTTGTCGTCTCTACGGTGTGTGTTGGACTGTTACGTCAGACTATCATGTGAACTGCGATTTGGCTACAAGTGTTGCGGCCGAGAAACAAGAAATCTATTGCTGTTGCTACGATCAGTTGACAGTCTTTTCTTTACCCCAACATGAACCTTGATAAACACCATATGTCACTATGTTTATTTTTTGGCTTTTCCTCAAATATTTATTTTTCTGATTTGTTTCTAATTATAAATCTAGTTTATTTCAGTGATTTTTTTTTTTTTTTTTTTTTTTTTTTTTTTGCTGTATTTATAACAATTTAAATGTCTTTTGAGGCATACAAAATGTAGATATTGCTGTCAAAACAAAAATATTTCTGAAAATGAAAGGGAAATGAACAGGGGAAAGAAATCACCAAAAATAGCAGATGTTGCCAAAAGTGTTTAGACATGAGAAGATATATTTACAAATAAAAACCAGAAATCAGAAAAATTATTAGAAATAGTGAAAACTTAAAAAAAATGACAACAATGATCTTTCATTATTTTTAATCAAACTTTGTGTGCATGTGTTTAAAAGAAAACAGAAATAATTCTGAAAATGGACATGAAGAAAACAATTAATCTCAAACTAAAATAATATAAATTATAATTATTACAAAACAATATTGGCTCACAAATTTTGTTTACATTAAGATATGTTTTGTGAGCAGATATGATCAACTGAGAAAAATTATTGAAGATTGTGAAGATAAACAGTAATTTGGACTTTGCTAACCAGACACTTCTCTGTAGCTGAGTGGTATAGCATGTCAGATCAAATGATGCTTTCCATATAGGAATACAGGATTGATTCCTGTCAGAGAATACATATTTTCTATAAAATTTCTCAAAATTTAGGCTGGTAAATGTAATTAATACTGTTTAATTAAAAACAGAGCATTTACTTAAATAAATTGTATCTATAAAAATAGCATATAAACAGAAAATATATTAAATAATTGTCAAGCTTAATCCATTTTATTATATATATATAGTTTTAATGTAGGCTATATTTATGGGATAAAGTGCTCAATATCAGAGATAGAGCATATGTAAATATAAAAGTGAACATTGAAGTCAACATTCAGAGGTAACAGACTTTCATGTTAAACGCAATCATCAGGCCACATGTTTTTTCTTGACTATATATATAAGTCAGTGATGAATTGGGGTAGTTTATTCTAACGGTTATTTTGGCAGGAGTGGTTTGTAATTTATTTACTTTGTTTACTTAAATTAATTTATTTTACTTGTTTTTGCTTATTTATTTTTATTTTATTTATTTTATTATTCTTTTTACCTTTTGATTTCTAAGTAATGTAGTAAAAATTTGTTTTTGTGTCTGCATTTTGAGATGTGTTCTGATTGTTTATTTAGTAGTTTATTTGGGTCTGGGAAGGGAATTATATGCAGAGTTTGCAGTTTTTGGATTGATTGTTGTTGGCTGATATTTGCTTCCTTATTTTCCATATTTTTGGTGTGAATTGCTTTTTGTTTATAATTTCCTAGAAATTGTAAAGCATTCTGCTGTTCGTGTATTTAATATTTCTGAAAGATATTTTGTGTGCATAGTTTCTTTGTTTCCAGGGTCTTTCAGTTACTCCTATGTATATTTTTTCTTCGTTATCTGATGATTTTACCGTGGCTTTGTATTACATTGTTTTGTAAGTAATTGCTGTTTAAGGGACATTCATTCTTTATTCTGCAGTTACACGTGGGTTTAATTTGTTCAGATTGTTTGTTTATAGTTTTCCTGTTGTGCTTTTTATTATTTGTGTCTTGTGTATATATATATATATATATATATATATATATATACACACACACACACACACACAAAATGTGTGCAGAAGTTACTTATTCATCTCAATTTTTTATATTATTTTCTTTCTTTCTTTTTTTTTTTTTAGTCCTGGAAACTATGGTACTTGTTTCTTACCTATGCTGTGTAAGCTATCTGATGCCCAGTTATACGCAGCACGCCCTGGCCAAAGAATTTGGATGTCCAACATTGAAGGGACTGTCCAAGCAACGCATATCTTTAAGCACCTTATGGCTGACAGCACTGAAATTCCCTTGCTTTTATATGAGACTTCCACTTTTGGAGATGAGCCTTCATCCAGCGACCAGCAGTTTGGAATTTTGTACCCCTATGGTGACAGCAACCAGATTGTTACATGGAATAAAAGAGCCCTTTACATTCTCGATCCTGAGAAGAATGTTGTGATTGGGAAGCAGGAACGAATGGGACACATTGTGGATGTGGCTGTTGATTCTAAAGAAATCTTTGTCTTGACTCGTAGTCCTTCCCGGACAGTCATTCGTATCTCACCCCAGCCAGAATCTCAGAAGTATAGAGGTTTGTATATTTTACCAAAAACTCCAAAAATAATTTCTTTCTGAATTTCTGCGATGAGTAGTTATTATATGAACAAATATCCTCATCTTTGTTATTTTCACATTTTGGCTGTTGTGCTCTCTGGCCTCCTTCTTTTAGTCAATCCAAGTAACTTTCAGGGAATTTCCAATTGAATGCTTTATTTAATTCATTGGAGTAAGTTGTATTCATTCCATTGTCCATGTCTAAGGATATCTCATCTTGTTCATTTTTAATACTCAGTTATTGCTTACAATGTTTTCACTGTGGAATAATAGCCTAGTGGATTAAGTATTGGTTTGTCAATTTGGTGATATAGTAATTGTGAGTTCAATTCCTGGGCTGGGTAGTACAGTTTTCCATTCAAAGGTAACAGGATGAGTAATAACTGAGCAGTACTAAACAGCAAGACAAGGTATCCCTAAATGTGGACAGTAGAAAGAAAAAGAAATGATAGAATTTGAACGCACTTAATAACACTGAATATATGAAGAAATAAATCTGAAGACAAGTCAAATACTAATGGTAACAAAATATTTCTTAGTTTTTACATTATTTACATTTGGACTAATGTCCTCATTTTTGTTATCAAAGCATTTCAACCATTGTGCCCTCAGGCTTTCTTCAGATGTCTGGAAACCTCCAGGGATTTTTGAACTGAACCCTTTATTTAATCTGTGTCCATGTCTAGGGATATTGCCCACCCTGTGTACTACCTTGCCCAGAGATTGAACTCAGAATTACTATGTTACCAAATGAGACAGTCCTAAATCTCAAACTTAGAGCCTTAACCCTTTGAAGCCAAGTGGCTGGTATAAGTGCACATCTCAGAATGGCCGGTAGACCCACCCAAAGTCATGTGCATTTTGTTGAAAAGCACATTGGTCTTACAATCTTGAATTTCACCTATAATTAGGTCACCAGGGAATTTCAACCAAACCACACTGTTCTTACAACCTTAAACTTCATTCATCATTTGATCTGAAACATTTTATCTAATATTAGGTCACCAGGGAATTTCAACCAAACCACATCTTGTCTTATCTAATACTAGGCTAAATAAAGTTGCCCAAGGACAAATATGAACAATATTAAAGATCAAAAGAGAAATTTATCACCTACACATCTGGTTTTTCTTCTGTGATGGGCCAGGATAGATTTCTTTCCATTTAGGCATTATTACACTGTATAAGTGGAGATAACCCTCAGCTAGGTAAGACATAAAATCTACAAAAGCCATCTATTGTTCAAATGTGTACTTGTTAAGTTTAGGCATTTATTATGTGGTTGGTTGTGCACTGTCACTAGATGAAGGTCTGATCCCAACCTGAAATAAACTTTTCCTTTGGACAATACATAAAGGACAAGCCAATAAAGTGGTGCATAAAATAAACCTTTCTAGTTTGTTACAGTGACCATCGTTACATCTATAATGCCAAGATCTACAGTGACAAGAGGCAGGATGCTGATATCATAACTGATCTGGGAGTCACATGCGAGGGATGTAAGAATTGCATTTAGTTCATTTGGTAACTGTCGGTTTCAACCATTCCTTGTCACCAAACAGCTAAAAGTGGATGCCTACCAATATGTTGTCAGTTCAGCTGATGACAGAAGGAATAACAGGTGTGCAGTTTGTAAAAAAAATATTTAGTAGCCAAAAATAAAAATAAAGCTGCATAGGACAACGACTTAACTAAAGGTCGAAAAACTGTGTACAAATGTTCATACTGTTATGACCAATCTGTGCATCAGTAACAAGAAAAACAATTGCTTGTACACATGGCAACTTAAAGTAGATTATTGGCATTGACATATAACTGACCAGTTCATCCAGTATAATTTTGACCATGACTTATTTATTAATAAAATGTTATCATCTGTTACAGGTTGGGTAAGTTAGGGTTCATGTAGTAGTAATCCTGACTTGATGTTACTCGAGTGTTGTTAAAGTAATTACTCCATTGCTATATGTATTTGTTGTGTAGGAGGAATTCTTTTCTCTTTTTTTATATTGAAAACAAAATGAATTAAAACATACAACAATAACATAAACAATAAAATCTTGAGACACATGTTAACATAAACAGCAAGAATTTGTATTTCTTTTTTGTGATGTGAATTACAGAATATTGGTAGGGTGTGTGTAAAAATGTTCTCGGTATGGCTTTTGTTTAAAAGTCAGTGCTTACTTGTTTGGTTCCAAGAATTTCGTTTTTGAAGATGGCGTTTGAAATCATCTGTTTTCAATCTTCATGGAGTGCTGGCAAAGATGTAAGTTTCTGTACTACTACTACTTGTCTACTGGTCTACTCTACTACTATGGGTACACTAGTCTACACTAATCTACTCTACTCTACTCTCTTGTGGCTGAAGGGTTGTTTTTATAATGATGAGAGTAGGATGATGAAATATCTTTCTTTTCTATCATCACTGATGACAAGGTTATTTTTAGAATGATGAAATATCATTCTAGGCTATAACACATCTATCTATATTTCTGAGATGAGTATTGTAACTAAAAAAAAATGTTATTTATTATTTCATTTATTGAACTGAAAAAATCTACATCTTTCTAATGTGTGGCTTTATGAGATAGGCAGCAGGGGCTCAGGGTAGGAGATCCATATTCATTAAAAGATTATGGTTCAAAGGGGTTAAACTTAGTGTTCTTCTTTCCTACCTGCTGCTGACATTCTTAACTGCATTCACTGCCACTTCTCTTTACAAACTGAAATTATTATTATTTGTTTTATAGTGTGCTGAAATGGATCAGAGTATGATAATGAAGATCATACTTGAATAGCAAAGTTTTCACTAAAATTTTCATGCTTCTGTTGTGTGTTGGGCTATGTTGAAAGTTTTGCCAAACAAGTAGTAAATATTTGAATTGCCACACTGACATATTTGAATTGGCTTTGAGAAGTGTTAATGTGTTCATGCATAACAATGTCATGTAATCTCAGGTTTCATTATCACTACTCATGAGCATATCTGAAATTGCTGTATTTAAGGCTCAGCCAAATTCTAGAAAATAATCTTTGATAGTGTTTTGACTAAACATCAATTGCAAAAAGACAGGATGTATGTTTGTCAGGAAAAGGAACGACCCAACATTTAAATGTCTGGGAAATATTTTACTGAAATGAGCAAATGCATTGGAATAGTGAATGGTGCCTTTCAAAAGCTAAGAAAAGTATTAAGAAACACAAAAATTTTGTTAGAAACAATGAAAAGAATACTTAACTCTTATGTAATATTAGTCCTCCTATATGGCAGTGAAAGCTGGACAATCTCATCACAGATAAAGAAAAGACTCAAGGCAACAGAAATGTGGTTCTAGAGAAGGATGCTGAGGATTCCATGGACCAAATCATGTGAGCAAGGTCAAAGTTTTAAAGAAAATAGAAATGTAAAGGTCATTAGAAACAAAGAAACAAGTATGGAACTGTGATGTAATATCTGTTCTTCTATATGGCAGTGAATGCTGGACAAATTCCTCAAAGATGAAGAAAATCTTTAGGCAACAAAAATGTGGTTCTACAGAAGAATGCTGAGGATTCCATGGACTGAACATGTGAACACCAATGTTTTAGAGAAAATGAAAACAAAAGATTGCTTATACTTAGCATCAGGAAGAGAAGTTGAAATTTATAGGACACATGATGAGGAAAGAAGGCTTGGAAAATTTGACACTCACAGGACATATTGAAGTCAAGAGAAATAAAAAATCAGTGCAGAACATATCTAACAAGCTTGTGTAAATGGATAGCAGAACAGGGTTTAGAAGAGATAGCAAAAAGACAAAATTTACTAAGAGCTACAAAGGGCAAGAAATTGTGGAGAGCCATGATTGCCCACTCCCTGTAGGGACACAGCACATAGAAAAAGAAATGTTTTATCTTGATAGAAAATATTCTTTTCCATCATTATTTATTAGCTGTTAGAATATGTTGTTTATATCCTTTTAACTTCTGGTCTTTAAAAACTGGAGACAATATAAAATATTGTTTTACTACCTGGTCCATTGATTATATCTGAATCAATCTGAAATAATGTAAAGTCGTTTAGCAGGAACAAAAAATAATTGACATCACAAGGATGAAATAACACAATAATCAGAAGTTTATAGATACCTGAAGATGACCAGGGCATTCTTTCTTTCCTTTCAGGATGTAGGTGATAATGGCTCTCCACTCCCCCCCTCTATCTCTTGTAGCTCTCAGTAAGTTTTGTCCGTCTGCCACCTCCCCCCAGATCACATTCTGTCATCTACTTGCTTAAGCTCATCAAGTATGTCATGCGTTACTTTCCTTTGTCTTTTTTTTCCTCTATTCGACCTGTGAGTATCAGATTTCTTTCTCATTACGTGTCCCAGAAACTTCAGCTGCCTCTTTCTGATGTTAAGTATAAACCTCCTCCTTGTTTGCATCTTCTCCAAGACCTCATCATTGCTCACACGCTCGTTTCATGATATCCTCAGCATCCTTCTGTAGAACCACATCTCCATCACCTCATCTTCATCTCTGAAGAGACCATCCAACACTTGTTGCCATAAAGGAGGACAGATGTCACATAACAGCTCAGTACTCTTTTCTTTGTTACCAAAGAAATCCTCCTGTCTTGGAATACTCTGCCCAGCTTTTGGAATGCATCCTTGGCCATCCCAATACATCTACGGATCTGTGTTGCACTTATTGTCCTCTGTCAAAACACTTCCCAGTTATTTAAACTTCCACACCTTCTTGATTTTAGTGTCACATTTTGGGCTCATCCTTTTGCTGTTGACCATTCTGTCTTCTTGTAGTTTACGCTTAGTCCCTTCTTCTTGCTCTCCTTCACTGCCTTCTGTAGGAGGTTTTATAATTTCTTTTCCGTGTCTGCTATTAGTACTGTGTCATCTGCGTATCTTATGGTATTAAGATTGTGGCTGCCAATGCTGAATCCTAGTAGGATTTCCAATGTTGAGACCAGACCATACTTGACTGAAATACTGTCTACAATAACACCTATAATAATCAAGATGAGAACAACATTTGGAAATAAGTATGAAGACTGATTTATTTGTTTTTTTTATGTCTTCTTAACATTTATATATATATTAACAGGTTATGTAAATTCAGAAAATTATTTTTAGATTGTAAGGATTTTTTGGAGATAATTCTTATTTATCTGTTAAGCTCCTGCACCTGCAACCTTACAGCACCTGGTATTCCCAAACAGTCACCCATCTAAATATTGACCAGGCTCAATTTTGCTTAACTTCAGTGATCATATAGGAGCTGATGTTTCAATGTGATCGGTCGTAAGTCAGTAAAATATAAAGATAATCCTGCATCTCAAAAAGCAATACAAATTTATCAAATGCAATATGAACCTGCCATGATACCCTTGTGTCAAAGCTGTCTGACATTGAGTATAAAGGCTACAAAAATTCACCACTCATCACCTTTGGGATGGTGGCATAGTGGATACAGGAGTTGGTTAAACATGTTTTACTCCCATCCATTCCTGGATCAGGTAGTAAAACAATATACACTTGTTCAGCAGGAACAAACAAAAAATTACATGACAAGTACGAAATAACACAATAATCAGCAGATATCCCATATCAGCCAAAGCAATGGATATCTGATGATGGCTGGTGTGCTTAACTGAAACATTGTATCTATAATCAGAATGAGAAGAATAGTTTGGACAAATATACTCTACTATGAAATCAAAAATATATTAATTACTGTTTTATATAAATATCCTTGATCCAGATGGCTTACAGTCACTTTGGAACATAAGATCTGGTACAATCACTGTGGTTAAGCAATGTTGAGCCTGATCAATATCTAGATGGGTGACCACTTGAGAATACCTGGTAAGCTTGGATGCATATATATTGTAAGGGATAATGGGTTAAAAATTGGAACTTGTCTCTCTGATTTCCAATTCCAGTCATGATTGTTACAAATACCCTTGGGAACAGTATGAATCCCCCCCAGCTATGGGCTAATTAGTAAAAATTGTTACAACCCAAAAATATTTTCTGGCTTTAAATAACCTGCCAAAAGGTTGATAAGTCATAAAAAACCAAATCAATCAATCCTTGATGTAGTTTATAATTTTTTCTCTATTTTATGAAAAAATATTCTCAGTGCAGGTTTTCCTTGTATTATTTCAGGTGTCTCCTCTGTAAATATCAATGCTGCCAATTCAGCAGGCAATGAAGATGAATATCGTAACAGATCTAACTCCCCAATTCGTTTTCTCCCAGCCAATATATTCGGAATCATTCGACCGAAGGAATCTAAGTACACACCACTGGTCATCCCTGGTATCCCACGAATGTCTTCGGAGCCTAAGATTTCTGAATCTTATTCCTCTCGGGATGGATCAAATAGAATTGGACGTTCTTCATCTTCCTCGTCATCTAATGAAGATGTGAGCTGCTCCCTCTCAAACAGTTTTGGTTCTGTTCCAACAAACCTGCCGACATCGTCACTACCCAAATCAGACTCAAAGAACTTCTTGCCGCCACTGATCACTTTGCCATCTGATGATGTCATCCAGTTGGAATTGTACACACACCCTCTGGAGACAGAGGCAAAACGCCATTCACACATGTTGGAGGATGAAATATGCAGGGGTGTGGCTGCAACTGAGGATTTTATTGGACCTGAGGCATTGTCATCATCAGAAGCTGTCTCTGATCTTACTTCCTGCCTAAAAAGCAATACCTACAAGAGTACAGATTCTTCTGGGATGACAAAGTCAGCGATGGGGTCAACAAAAGAGCTGTCCAGTAATATTAATAATCGCAAGCCTGTTATGCATCGGCGAAGCTACATTGAAAAAGTGAATGTCATTGACAACAGTGATGACATTGTCTTTAAGAGCCGTACCAAAAAGAAGAAGCACAAAGCAGGTGAGTTGTTTTTTGTACTTGAGTTATTTTTATTTAATAAACTTTACTTAGTATGATCCAAGGTTACAATCTGGTGTTCTGAAGTTATTTATCTGGATTCTCCTGTTGGTTTTGATGTACAAAGACTCAAAAAATTACACAATTAATTTGATTATAGTGGTGAAATCATGTGTAGAACCAGCAACACTTTTCAGAACTTGTAACTGAGAAATGGTGCCCAGTGTGCCAGTCTTCAGTCTTCCTCAAGTTTGAACTATGAGCTCTCTTCTAGACTGGCTGCCAGCTGAGGTAATAGTGCTTGGTTTATTCTGCTATTTAATCCATAGCTGGAGAAAGATGGATTCATGCCTTTATCAAAGACATTAGCACGAAGTAAACAAAATAGAATTGACTGGAATTGGCTTGGCAGTTCCACTTTCTGTGCTGATAACTGTTACACTACCATGTTTGTTTTTGATTTTATCAACTGCACAGTATAGTAGGGTCAGTTGGGCACCATGGCAAAATTACTCCGCCAGAAATTTGGAAACAGCATGTTGTATGACTTGGTATTCGTGCTGGAAGCTCCAATACAAACATTTCAGACTGTTTGGGTGTCAATCTGAGGACAGTGCAGACGATTCAGAAAGAGTTGGATGATATATCCAGTCAACATCATGGTGTTTGGAGTAATCCCTAGAGATGGCAACATTATGCTTTCATTCATTTTCCCATTCAACATGGAGGCCTACATCAAGTGCCTTGAGAAGATAGTGTTGACCTGGGTCAAGAGGGTGGCTGCTGGAAGACCTTATGTCTAGCAACAGAACTCTGCACCATGCCACACAAACAGGAGAAAACAGTCATGACTGTCAAACAATTTCTACAATCACATCAACTCTTACATCTGGCCACCTAACTCCCCAGACTGCAACCCCCTTCATTATTATTTGTGGGGTGCATTTGAGCAAGAGATCAGTGGATTATGGCACCAATTTAAACAAGGAGACCATCCAAAAGAATTGCAAGAGATTTCAAAGTTGTCTAATGGTTGAAGCCAATGGTGATTTTATTGAATAAATTTACAGTTTATATTTCAAGATATTTTTGCATAACTTTGGTAAATATATCTGTTAAAATGAGATGTCAGTGTTATTTTCATTTTTGTTTAATTTAGATGACAGTTTATCCATTGCACTATATATATATATATATATATATATATATATATAGATAGATAATATTAGTGGTCAATATACAGTGTAACCCGGATATAAGAGAGTTGCCGGGACCGGAGAAGAAGTCTCTTATATCCGGGTTACACTATATATATATATATATATATATATATATATATATATATATATATATATATATATATATTCCCATGAGGATAGGATCCAGATAGAATTCAATGTCCAGGACAGAGTAAGAATATATTACAAAAGGCTCAAACACTAATATTCCATCTGTTATAATTTATTACATTGGAATCACAATCTAATTCATCAGACCTATCGTGATTACGATTCCAATGTAATAAATTATAACCGTGAGATATTAGTGTTTGAGCCTCTTGTATTACATATATATATATATATATATATATATATATATATATATATAGGATTAATACAAATATAAAATTTGTTACTTAACTGATGGATGTTATATTCCACGCCTTTACTCAGGTGTTTTGTAGACAAACTTTTGTGCAATTGTTCAGTCCACATCATCAGGAAATACCAAAAAATGTCTGCCAATTTTCTTGTTTTATTTATTTTTATACTAAGTTAAAAAAAAATAATTTATGCATTTTTTTTTTATTGATGTTATGTTGAATTTTCTTCTTTGTAAATGTGTGTTTGTGTGCATGTGCTTATGTGCATGTATGATTGCACATGTGCAAATCACAAATCACAGGTGTGTCTCTGCAATAGGGTTTGGCTAACTGCCCTGTCAGATGGGTGTGCTTGGAGGCTAGCAGTAGCTATATATATATATATATATATTTAACTTAGTTAACCTAAGTACTTTTGATCTCTTCCATGATCATCTTTAAGCTTGAATTGTGAAGACAAACTTAATGTAACTATAATTGTGATAGTGATTTAGCAAACACTTGCAAACACACTCTGCCATAAATATTTTACAATGAATGTTTGTGTTTATGATGTTTTGTAAACAAGCATTCCTAATCAAAGGGAGATAACCAGAGATGGTAAAATTGACACTTGGCCAATTTCAAAACAGTGTTAAATGTTAGTCAACTCAAATACATTTTCAAACATTGCTACGATACTCATAATAAATTTTGTTGAGTGTTGGTTGATTGCATTTGATATAGAGGGCCTTGAGAATTTGAAGTTTTTGTTTATTATTTTCATGGTGTCATATATTAGAGTTGTCAGCAAGTATTTTCCTGTATTGTGAATGTGGACAGGAATGTATCTTTAAATGCAGTATGATAGAACTTGTATCCGACAAATAGAATGTAAGACATCTTGATAATGTTGTGGTTGTCAAGCCAACATATGTACTTACATTTTTGTCGGAGATACAATCTCCCAATGGACATTTAAACTGATATACAATGTTGGTCTTTTCTAAAACACTAATTAACAGAGAAGAGTTATTGCATATGATTAAGTTGGTTGTGTTAAATTTAGTATATAATTAGTTTTCTTTTTCACACATACACACACACATATATATATATATATATATATATATATATATATAGTGCACAGTAGTGGCAATAAAACAGTGCTCAATATAAAATAACAGAGCTAACATTTATACTACCAATAAATATACATTTGTTCTTCACTGATTAGTACTACTCTGAGTTCCATACTCATGACTATAGCCAGGCACTAATTGAAAACTGACCATTGTAAAATTTTAATATTAATAATTGTAACCTGCTGTTAAGATAGTGGAGAAGTCCATTTTACAGTTAGACAGCCAATGGAAAACACTGATGACCCATGCCTAAATTTCCCTACTAATCTTGACCAATCACAACATTTCTTACTCCAATAAAAGAATGCTATTTTGAACCACAGAATTGGTTGTGGCTCTTCATGGGTGAAGAAAATAATTTTAAGTTTTGGATACGGATTTTTTACACTTTTTGATTCATACCCCTAGCATTTTTTAATGTTGAACTTGTAAGACTGATCTTTGGAATTACAACCTCGGATTTTAGGGATCTAAACCTCCCTATTGCTATTTACCTCACATTTATTTTTAACCATTATTATTATTATTATCACCTGTGTGATTATGAGATCAGCAGGTATTAGGTTGATGCAAAAATAATGTTGTTTTCTCACATATGTTACTATTTCAGAAAACGACATTATTTTTGCACCGACCTAATAGTATGGCAATGAAGAAGAAAAAAACCAAGTCTTCCCTTAAAAAAAAGAATTTGTTTGCTGTGCTATCTGTTATAAAAGAAAATCAGAATTCAGATTGAATTAACTTCAGTAGGCCTTGAAATATGGTAATTGTTTGCACTTGCCTACCAGTCTCAACCAATTGTGTTTCTTACTGCAATAAAAGAATGCTACTTTGAACCGCAGGATTGTTTGACTCTTTGTGGGTGAAGAAGTTAGTTGCATGTTTTGATATGTTTTATGGATTTATGCCCCCAGCATTTTCTGATGTTGAGCTTGCAAAACTGATTTTTGACCCTAGGAATTACAACCTTAGATTTTGGTGATTTAAACCTCCCTATTTTTAATTACTTCAGACACATAATCATCTTTTTTTTTTTCCTTTTTTTTTTTCTTTGTAGCATATCTTTTCAGGATGTGATTGATTCTCCACAACTTTCTATTCTTTGTATCTCTTAGTAAGGTTTTTTTTTTCATCTTCCATTCCACTTCATTCAGCCATCTTCTTAAGTTGATTACTTGCTGTTTGACTCTTGATTGACTCTTCATGGGTGAAGAAAGTAATTGTGAGTTGTGATGTAGATTTTTGACCCTTTTGATTTATGCTCCCAGCATTTTTCTGATGTTTAGCTTATGTGCTAAAGGTATCATGAAAAATATCCTTATATGCTAATGAAGAGCATTGATAGGATTATATGGAAAATATTTGTTGTGTTAAATAGATGCTTATTGAGGTACCTATGTATTAAGGTTAGCTTAGTCTAACACAAGACCACCACAATAAAGCTGCCAGCGAGGATCAAACTATAAATGGTTTGCAAGATAAGAATGCTCACTTACAAACATTTTGGACATGTATGTTGTATCTAATCAGAGCTTTATTACATTTTTTTTAACCATTTCATCTCAAGCAAGTCAATTAAACCACTAAAATACAAGGGTTTACTGGGTGTTAGAGAATATGATAAAAATATACTATTAAGGGCAGAAAAAGAACAAAAGAGGAAGAATTAAGAAGATAATGACTGACATTGCAGAGAAGCAAGAAACTGGAAGAAATTTCCACAAGCAAGAATATTAAAACTATCAAGAATTTAAAAAAAAATAATAGAAATTAAATCGACTTTTCTTTGAATATTTCTGTATATCATTCCATACTGACCATTTTTTAAAAATCTTTTTTTTTTTCTGTTTTACAGTTTCCAAATCAAAGGAACCTATCAGTGGGAGCGAAGTACCAGTCCAGCCTTCAGAATCTTGTTCTGTGGACAGTCCAGAAGTAACAAGTTCCCCTGGCAGTTCTAAGAGTGATAGTGACAGTGTCTCCAGTAATTCTCCGCTTCGACCCACTTCCAAAACCCCACTCAGTAGTTCCAAATCAACACCAACACTCCAATGTTCTAAGCCAGAGAAAATTGACCGACCAAGCTCCATAGTGAACCATATAAAAGTCGAACATACCTCTGATGTTACTGATGATCATGATGTGACTAACACAGTTGATGGGATTTCAAATAATGTTGATGAACTGCCTGGGATGTCCGAGAGTCCCCCTCTGGAGCGAAAGCAAGGCGAAGGTGCTGATTCTCCAGAACCAGCAAGAACTTCTACTGTTGAGTCTGTAGCAGATGATACAAAACTTGAGTCGCCGCCAGAGTTTGATCCTGGGACATTACTGGCCAATAACGGACCGGATCTTTCCAGAAATTTGTACAGAGATGATGTCTGGAAAGTTACAGACACTATATACAAACGAAAGTCCAGTGCTCCGAGTACATCTTCAGTGTTCCCACCAAAAGAATTGCAGCCAGCCCCGGTGACTAAATCTGAGAGTGACCCATCTTCATTAAATGAACCCAAGGAAGCCTCAACCAATGATAATCTTTTGTTCCCACCTGCTGATTTGAGTAAATCATGCGTCGACAAGGCAATCTCACCTTTGGAAAAGATGATAGATAATACATATCAAATGAAAATTGAAGACATTCCAACATTTGACGACATGCCTGCAGAAAACCAGACAATCCTGAGGGAAAAGCCAGTGTCAAGAAAGAAAAATGCACGTCCAAGAAGTCTCTCCAAAAAAGACATGGACACATTCCAGTTGCATCAGGTTGAACAACCCTGGGCACAGCTGGAATCTGCCTGTAATCTGCCACGATCAGATAGCTTAGAATCGGCTACAGAAGAGGACTTTTACAGAATGTATCGGTCAGCATCTGCTGGCAACTTTTTAGACTCACCAATGCTTAGTATAAAGTCGACAACGACAAAACCTAGCAAGGAACCACAGCAGAACTCGGAAGAGAAAGAGAGTGAGAAGAAAGATGTGATACACAGGCAGGTACTCCTGCCAAAATTGGTGAACAGTTGGTTGGTGTGGGGTGTGCCTGAAAACATCAATAGCTTGGCTGTCACACACATGCATATTTGGTATTCTGATAGGTAAGTGATATAAACATTTTTTGATCACTGTTATATCTGAAGAATGGGAGTAGTAGTAAAAAGAGCTAGAAAGTATAGGAAGTTTTGGAGAGCCATGATCACCCATATTCTGAAGGGACACAACATATAAATTATTTGTTCCAAGCTCTCATTGAAAAACATAATATATTTTTGATGCTATAGAAAAATTTCAACCAATTTAAATTTAGCATTACATTATTAGAGATTTACCAAGTATTGGAAATTGTGTACTTCCACATAGTGAAATATTTAACAAGCTTGTTTCACTAGGTCAATTACTCAATGAATAATGAGTTTGATTCTTACTGGGTGCTCCATACATTTGCCTTTGTCATACATGTAAGTTATGCTTACTAAATTGCTATAAGTATTGGTAGTCAACTTCATCTAGGTAAACATTAGTATGCAATATAGCCCAACTTCCCATATAAAACCATGATGATATTTCTTTACCAATTTTTATGGCAAGTAAACGGTAGCATTATGTTATATGAGATCAAATATAGTATATTTGTTATATTTGTTTCTAGACTAAATGTGTGATATTGATATTTATTTACTTTGTCTTTGTGCGTGTGGGTGTTCAATTTTTATGGATACGGATGTGTCTTCCAAGGCCTGTAGGTGCTTTGCAAACTTTTAGACAGATGGAATATTAGGGCAGATGGATTATTCACATAATTTAGAAAATCAACATTGCACTTGACATGAAAGTCAAGGTTTGATGTGCTAAGTACTGACACCAAAAATTAGATTCATGCCTTTTACGAATTTCTGAGCATTTAGTTTTAAAGATCATCTGGAAAAAAATAATATACAGAAATACATAATTTCCATAGGTTTTTGCTTACGAACTGACTTTAAAGTTTTGCTAAAATTAAATTCAATCCAAATAAATTTGATATCTTTTGTATTAAATACATTGAATGGAAAATATATTCAAACCAGAATTCTAATTATGAATCAACATAAGCAAAATATGCAATTTTTTTTACTGTATTTGATAAATAAAAACTGTGTAAAAAAATTGTAAAAAATTGTCTACTGAACTAATAAGATTTGTTAGATCATAATTAGTAAAAACAAAAAATAGATAAAAGTGTATATAACACCATAATAGTACTGGGCACAAATTATGAGACAAAATGTTTTAAATTTGCATTATTAATAGAAAAATCTCATTAAAACTACTGCACTGTATATCATATTACATCATAATATAGCTAAATTGTTCAGTATAACTTCCCTTTGAAGTAAATGAGGGTCTTATTTGATGGCACAATGTTTTTGTAATAATGTGCTTATGTCATGCATCTTGTCCATATATACAACCTGTAAAGCTTTAGTAAACTATAAATTTTATAAGGCAGTTCCACATGCCATGCCTCTTCCAAATGTCTCAGTTATTTCCCTTTAACTTAACTCTCCAAGTTTTGGTTCACCACTGCTGTGGCCTGGTATTGAACTCACAACTCTTTGGGTCTAGTCACTGGATCTAACCAATGTCTTTATCCAGGGGCCATGTGTCATGCCTCTTCCAGATGAAGGGGCATGGCACGTGGAACTAGAACAATCTACTCTGGTGGATGAAATAAGGGGTTCGGTTCACAATTCAAATCACCTGAAGAAGGTCAGAGCATACAATAGCCGAAACGTTGTGAATAAGGCAATGAAGATGAGGATAACAGTCCAAATGTAAATAAGGCAAGTAATTATAATACCTCATCTCAGAGATATAGACAGAATGTGATTTCTTAACATTTAAAAAAAAAAATTTTTTTAAATTCATAATTTGAGTTCTTATTTTATTATTGCTATTAATTAGGCACTCCAGATTATAGATTTTGAAACAAAAAATTATCCTTTTACAATTTAAGAAATATGAAAAAAATTTTGAAAAAATTGATAAGTTCTGGTAATCTTATCTATTGTACAGCTTCAGCATATTAATAAAATAAATTGTAGTGTATACCTCAACTTCACATATAAGACCCAAGTGATACTTTTTGAACCATTGTTTTTGGAAAAAGTGGTCCTAATATACCATCAATTCTTTTTTCAGGATATAGGTGATCATTCATAAGGGATTCTTTTATTATCCATGGTTTCTTGGGAAAAATAGTGATGTGGTTTCCCATTGCCTTCTGCACAGCTTTGAATTCAGAGTTGTCCTTATGCCTTCCTTTCTACTCTGCTATTTAACACATAGCTAGAGATACCCTCAAATATCAGTCAGTTAAGTACCATACTTGATACATGCTTGGACAATTATGTATCTTTCTATACATGAATGACAAGGCAGATTTTTTCCCACAGTAGGTTACCATTTCTTTCTGCAGTAGACTGGTTGGGAGCCAAGGCTAAAGAACGCAATCTACCTTGCTAATCAACCCATAGCTGGGAGAGAAGAGATGTATTAATACCTTTCCCAAGGGTATTTGTGTTCAAGTGAATCCAATAAACTCAACTGGGATTTGAACTCAGCTCTCTGCGTTCACACTCTAAGCTGATATACATTACAACACAATGCACATCCTTCCTCAAAGATAGTGATCCAAAATAAAAAGAAAGCAACAGGTTATTTGAAAATATACATCACATGATTTAAAAAGATATTTTCTCTTTCTCTAAAAAAAAAACAAATGCATATTTCTTTTGCAATTTCAAAAACAAAATAGTCCATATAAATCTTCAAGCTATTTATCTAAAATGTTCGGGTTAATGACACAAATCTATCCAAACTTCCATTCATGCTAATGATTATATACAGAGTGACACAGTAAAAGCTGAAAGTATATATAGAAATTCATTATGAATGTGCTTTATTTTAGGAATCCACTGAAGCCGACACAAATGTATCAGAAATGTGTTTACAGTAAAAAATATATTGTTTATTTTAATACTGACAGTTGTCGTGGGTAAGGTTAGGAAACAAAACTTTCATTCTCATTAATGATTGTTTATAAAGTGACGCAGCAAAAATTCTATCAAAAGATTTATTGTGAATTTTTATACTAAAGCTGTCCATTCTTTTGCTCTCCCTCACCCCTGTGATCCTTTCTTTCACTCTCCATCTCCCACGCTTTCCACTCTTTCACTTTTGCATATTGTCTCTCCATCCCTCCCACCCTCGCTCTCTCTCTCTCTCCCTCCCTCTTGCCCTTCACCAAAATTCACTTTCTCTTCCTCCCTCCCTCTCCTCCCATTGTCTCTCACCCTCCTTTTACCTAATTTGCTCCCTTTCCCTCCCTCTTTCTACCTAATTTGCTCCCTCCTTCTCCCTCTCTTCTTGTACTTAATTTGCTTCCTCTCCTCCTTCTACATAATTCAATCTCCCTCCCTCCCAACATCAACCTAATTTGTTCTCTCTCTCTCTCTTTCTAGTGTCTTCCAACCACAATATACAAGACTATTTAACAAAAAAGAAAATACCATTAAACCATGTGAAATATACCCCTCAGCTAATTAAACACTCTGGAACTTCGCAAATATCCTAAAGCTAAGACCAATCCTATTACCTTCCAAGACAAACTACTTTCTATCCGAAACAATTACCCTGACCATCTTCCAATATACACTGATGGATTGAAAGATGAAAATAAAATGGTATATGCTACAATTCTCACCAAAACAATACTACTACAGTGACCCCCACCCAGATAAAACTTCCATATACTGGATGTAACAGCAAAATTGTCCAAATTTTGTAACAGCATAATTGTTCATCCCGCAAAATATTTAATATCTAAAAAAACAACTAACCTGAGCTTCTTTTTTCGAGGTTTTTAGATAAGACACTTTGCCATCTTGACACCATTTATCATAAAAATCACTGAAAATCCCTTTAAGCTATTCAGCTAGAAAGTGAACGGATTAAAATAATTTTGTTTAGCCCCACTGTCTTTCCAACTGAGCAATGGTGAGAGGAAAAAGATCATTCAGGCCTTCAGTAATGGTGCCAACATTTATACTCTGGCTTCTATCTTCAAAGTCCATTCAAGAACCATGTTTTAAAAAGATGGAACAGTAGAGACAAAAACTGGATCAGGAGGTCACAACAGGAAGTGGGATCAACATTTCAACTTAGAGCTAAAGAGATTAGTTAGAAAGGATCCAACTTAATCCATAAGACATTTGGCATGTGAGAGAGGAGTTTCAGTTGTGACAATACAAAGAGCAGTGAAAAAAGACTTGAAAATGAAATTGTATGTGAAACCTGTAAGGCACCTTGTTACTCCAGGACAGAAAGTTAGAAAGAGAGGGTGAAGATCATCTGGAATAAGTTGGAAAATGATTCTGAAATAATATACATATATATATATATATATATATATATATATATATATATATATATATATATATATTTGAACTTTATTTCAATACTTCATCCTTAGATATGATTAATTAATGATGAACATTTTCGTTTATGATTGATTTCAACACAATTCTTCTGTTAAGCTTGGAGAGTAATTATACATTCTTATTGATCAATGTAGAGTACAGTAGTGTTAGAAAAAGCTTAAAAAATTACAGTATGATATCTATAATCATTTCTAAGATAAACCTGGATCAGATATTAATCTAACAATTGGACAGTTTTGCTGTTATTAGGTTGGTGCAAAAATAATGTCGTTTTTTGATGTTCAACTTCAAAAGAAAAACGACATTATTTTTGCACCAACCTAATACAATTGGTATAGTACTAAAATATCAGCTACTGACTTGGCCTTAGATTTTATAACAAGAAAGAACAAGGTGCCATGTTGGTACTTGTATCAGTAAAAAGTAAGAAAATTACAAACCCACTAACAGTCAGACTATTGAAACAAATCAATGACATCACAAAAAATAAAAACATCATATTTGCTGGATACCAAGTCATATTGGCACTCAGGGAAATGACAATCAATACAGTGACAAAGGAATTAAACATTAAAATACCATACACAGATTACAAATAAACCATCAATAAATATTTGGCAAAAAGGTGGCAAGAGCTTTATGACTCTTGCCAAAACAATAAATTACATAAAATAAAACCAGCCACACACTGTTCAGAAAAGAGGTGATACCCACCAGGCTGCATATAAGACACGTCTTATCATACAGCCAGACTTACTAAAGGAGGAGGATGTCCCAATATGCATGACATGCTGGGAAAAGTACACAGAAAGCCATGTGCTGACAATATGTAAGGACCTGAAACTAGCCCAAATCAAATATTACCTAACAAATAATGTGAAAGAATTCTTTACCAGGGTCAATCCGGATAACATTTTTAAATTCTTAAAAGAAACACATCTTTTTACCAAAATCTGAAAAACAAAAACCTTTTAATTTAACATAAGAATAATTTATAAATAGAAAAACTGGATAAATATTTTGGGATAAATATAATATTAAAAATAAAACTTAATTTAATTACAAAATAATAATACAGAAATATAAATTCCAAGCCCTATTTGCTTTGGTATTTAGTGCTATGAGTTGATATGCCATTAAATAAAACAAACTCTTTCTCTCTACCTCATTTACACCTCCCTCCATTCTACCTTATTCACTTTTGCTCCTTTGCTGTACCTAGTTCAATCTCTGTCCCACTGCTTGATCTAATTCATTCTTACTTCTTCTGCTCTAGCTAATTTACTCGCTCTGCTCGATATAATTCACTCTCTCACCCTATTTCTGTTCTACCTAATTCAGTCTCTTTCCCGCCTTCCATTCTGCCTAATTCATTCTCTCACCCACCTTCCATTCTACCTAAATCAGTAGACCTCCCTCCTCCCATTCCACCTAAATTGGTCGCCCTCCCTCCTCCTGTTCTGACTAAATCGGTTGCCCTCCCTCCTGCTGTTCTGCCTAAATCAGTCACCCTACCATTCCACCTAAATCGGTCAGCCTACCGTTCTGCCTAAATCGGTCGCCCTCCCGTTCCGCCTAAATCGGTCGCCTTACCGTTCTGCCTAAATTGGTCGCTTTCCCTCCTCCCGTTCCGCCGAAATAGGTCGCCCTCCCGTTCCGCCTAAATCGGTCGCACTCCCATTCTGCCTAAATCGGTCGCCCTCCCATTCTGCCTAAATCGGTCGCCCTCCCATTCTGCCTAAATCGGTTGGCCTCCCGTTGCGCCTAAATCGGTCGCCCTCCCGTTGCGCCTAAATCGGTCACCCTCCCTCCTCTCGTTCTGCCTAAATCGGTTGCCCTCCCGTTCTGCCTAAATCAGTCGCCCTCCCGTTGCGACTAAATCGGTCACCCTCCCGTTCTACCTAAATCAGTCGATCCCCCTCCTCCCGTTACACCTAAATCGGTCGCCCTCCCGTTCCGCCTAAATCGGTCGCCCTCCCGTTCCGCCTAAATCGGTCGCCCTCCCGTTCCGCCTAAATCGGTCACCCTCCCGTTCTGCCTAAATCGGTCACCCTCCCTCCTCTCATTCCACCTAATCATTCCACCTAAATTGGTTGCCCTCCCATTGGGCCTAAATCGGTCGCCTTCCCGTTCCGCCTAAATTGGTCACCTTCCTGTTCTGCCTAAATTGGTCACCCTCCCGTTCTGCCTAAGTTGGTCGCCCTCCCTCCTCTCGTTCCACCTAATCGTTCCACCTAAATCGGTTGCCCTCCCGTTCTGCCTAAATTGGTCGCTCTCCCTCCTCCCGTTCTGCCTAAATTGATCGCCTTCCCGTTGCGCCTAAATCGGTCACCTTCCTGTTCTGCCTAAATTGGTCACCCTCCCGTTCTGCCTAAGTTGGTCGCCCTCCCTCCTCTCGTTCCACCTAATCGTTCCACCTAAATCGGTTGCCCTCCCGTTCTGCCTAAATTAGTCGCTTTCCCTCCTCCCGTTACACCTAAATCGGTCGCCCTCCCGTTCCGCCTAAGTCGGTCGCCCTCCCGTTCCGCCTAAATCGGTCGCCCTCCCGTTCCGCCTAAGTCGGTCGCCCTCCCGTTCCGCCTAAGTCGGTCGCCCTCCCGTTCCGCCTAAGTCGGTCGCCCTCCCGTTCCGCCTAAGTCGGTCGCCCTCCCGTTCCGCCTAAGTCGGTCGCCCTCCCGTTCCGCCTAAGTCGGTCGCCCTCCCGTTCCGCCTAAATTGGTCGCCTTCCCGTTCCGCCTAAGTCGGTCGCCCTCCCGTTCCGCCTAAATTGGTCGCCTTCCCGTTCCGCCTAAATTGGTCGCCTTCCCGTTCCACCTAATTCACTCTCTCTATCTCCTTTTTTTCCTCATTTACTCTCTCCAACTAATTTGCCCACTTTCTCATCTTCAACGTAATTTGTCTGCTCTCTATCCCTCCTTTCCATTAATTTGCTCTTCCCCCTCCCTCCTCATACATGATTGCTCTCTCTCCTCCCTATCTAATTTATTCTCTCTGTCTTACTTCTGACCTTACTCACTCTAATGCACTGTAATTGTCTCAATTTATTATTTTCTAATGTCTTTTTCAGGAGTGAGAATCTGTTTTATCGACAAACAGATTCAATGTCTGGAGCCTGGCAAAAAGTTGACCTTGCTGCCCAGCAAATAGCTGTATCTCGATCAGGCTATATCTGGTGGCGCCTTCACCAGAATACAGTCTACGTTGGCACAGGAATCAGTTCCAAAAAGGTAGAAGGCAAGAAGCAGGTAGAGGCAATCCGGGATGTTACCTACATAGCTGTTGATGAAGACTGTGGCTGGTAAGCAATACACATTTCTTGAGATGCCAAGCATAAGTCATGCAAAGTTTACAAGGATACATAAATACAGTCTCTTAGCTAAAAATCTTTGACAGCTAAAACGTCTTTGTGGAAGTCATGTGCATGCTTGACACAAAAGCCTTTCGTACTCTACTTAGCTTAGTTTTACCTAATTTATATCTCATATTTTACCTGTGAAATAAAAGGTATATTATCATTTCTATTGATATTAACATTTTATTGCTATACAAATTAAATAGAAATATAAGAATTTTCATTCATATGGTTCAATATAGAAATATTCATGTGTTTGTGTCATTCATGAATATCAATACTCTTGCAGTACAGCTTATTGAACATAGAATAGGTTGTGCCAGAGGTAGTTTCCCCCAACACTGCAAATTACTGCAAAACCAAAACATCAACCTGAAAAAACTTAAGTCATGTTCTTAAATAGTTTTGTTAGAGTGAGACTTTCATATGGATGGTATGCATGGCTTCAAACTTGTTCAGAAATATCTAAACTATCAGCTGTATACAACTGCTTTTTCAGATCAATAGTGAAAAAAGACTTTGAGCAAGTAAAGCCTCAGGGACTTGGCAAAGATCATCCTGCTTTGTACATTTTGCATTGGTGCTACAGAATCACAAAGAACTGTAGCAAATAACAGAAACCACATCACTTGACAACTACCAATGGAAGCAACAGCTAAAATGGGTGTAACTCAAAGAAAAAATAATGACATAATCAAGCTGTTAATGTCCCATACCACATCAAATACAAGGATTGGAAGGAAATCTCCATCAATACTGGAAAAAGTGGTAGCAGCTACAGGACTTGAGAAAACTCTTTTACTAAAAATATTTTAAGAGAAAGTTTTTATAAATTCCAACAGAAAACAGTACTGGCTGCTCAGTCAACAAATTCTAAATATTTCTTTACACCAAAATGACAGTTATTACCATTACCATTTTGGCATCTTGAAAAATTGGGTTTTAATACTGGTTAATTTCAGGATATATGGCACGTATATACTACTATTCTGGAATCTGAAAAATTTCAAATTCTGAAATGTGTTTGACCGTAAGTGTTTTGGATAAGTGATTGGATATTTATCTATTTATTTGGTGAATAACTCATGTTTGTTTTATAAACAAGACATAAAAGACAATTTATTAAAAACTTATTTCTCAAAAGTTAAGCTGTAAATATTAAATGTGCATGATTAAAAATAGTGATAGTCTAAGAAGATAGAAGCAGTTTGGGTGTTGGTAAAAGAACCCTTTTTGGTCGATATGAGGTTGGGCCAAAAACTTTATGGGCTGACTATAAAAGAGTGATGTTAGAGCTGTGAAATCTTGCATGTATTAATTTCAGATCTTTGCATTATTTTTTTCCAGGTAAAGTGACATCTGACTGTTCAAAGAAGACTTCAAAAATAACTAGTATCAACTTCTCTTGAAAATAGACAAAATTTGGTATCATGGTGTTATCAAGTAGCTGCAAAAAAAAGGGTTTAGTCCCTAAGGATATTCATGCTGACATCAGTCAATTAGTTATGTGCCATGCGTGATACATGCTTAGGTGATCATGTATCTTTCGATACATAACTGATGTGGAAGATGTTTTTCCGCAGTAAGTTGCCATTTCTTTCTGCAGTAGACCAGTTGCCATCCAAGGCTATAGAACCCGGTCTGTTTTGCTATTTATCCATAACTGGAGGGAGAAGGAGAGGATGAATTTAGGAGAGAGAAGGGAGAGTTTTGAAGATGACCCAAGGTTTGGACTTCCTGCAACTGCTACCAAACCAAGGAAAACATTTATCATGTTCACCACATGGTAATGGATGACAGGTGATTGGCTATAAAATCAAATAGCCAATGCTATTAGCATATCCCATAAGAGAGTTTAGAATATTCTGCACAATGAACTTGGCATGACAACGGTTTCTGCTCAGTAGCAGAGGGGGTCACATCTTCTGACACCTGATCAAAAATACTATTATCAGGCTAATCATATCACAGGAAAATCTGACATTGTTTGAGACAGATCCAGATGGTTTCCTTGAACATTTTTTAACCCAGGATAACTGTTGGCTTAATCACTTTGGGCCAGAGACAATCCATGCAGTAGAAACACCCCTCCTTGCCTGCTTCAAAAAAGGCCACGTTCATTTCAGCTGCAGGGAAGGTGACGGCCTCAATTTTATTTGTTTACATGAAAACATTTAAATCAAATTATTTTGTATTGTATTCTACATGTTTGCAATGTTTATATTAATGAGAAAAATGTGTGAGGGGGTGCACACATTTTTCTCATTAATATAAACATTGCAACATACACACACACAAGCACACACAGCCCACACATGCACACACACACATATATATATATTATAAATGTGTCTAGATTGTAAGAGAAAAGGAAAATCTTATACAATGGTGGGCTTAAAAGTTCATAGCTTGACTATGAAGGAGTGATGCTAGAGCTGTGAAATCTTTCATGCATTAATTTCAACTCTTCTTAATAACTGTATTGTTTCTTTTCAGGTAAAATAAAAAAAAACAAAACATCAAGAGTAACCAGTAGCAAATTCTCTTGAAAATAGGCAAAATTTGGCATTATGATATTATGAAGTACCTGCAGGAAAAGGGTTTAGCCTCCAAGAACATTCATGCTGAAATGGTTGTTACATTAGGGGATGATGTTCTACCTTTATCAACAGTGCAAAAGTGGGCAGCTGAATTTAGGAGGGAGAAGAGAGAGTATTGAAGATGACCCAAGGTTTGGACATCCTACAACTGCTAACATTAAAGAAAAGCGTTGATTGTGTTCACCACATGGTGATGGATAACAGGTGATTGGTTATAAATCAAATAGCCAATGTTATTAGCATATCTCGTGAGAGAGTTGAGTTCTACACAATGAACTTGGCATGACAACGGTTTCTGCTTGGTGGGTGCCATATCTTCTGACACCTGATGCCATCACAGGAAAATCTGACATTGTCTGAAGCAGATCTAGCTGGTTTCCTTGAACATTTCCTGATCCAGGATGAGTGTTGGGTCCATCACTTTGAACCAGAGACAAAGAGACAATCCATCCAATGGAAACACTCTTCCTTACTTGCTCCAAAGAAGGCCAAGGTTATTTCATCTACTGTGGCTTTGAATTAGTTGATCACCCACCTTACCTATTCTTTTGATTTGGCTCCATCTGACTATCATCTGTTCCCCAACATGAAAAAACACTTGGTTGGAAACTAGTATTGCAGTGATAATGATATGGTATCTGCTATTGCTAATGTTTCTGACCAACAGAATGAACAGTTAGATATCATTTTACCTGAAAAGAAACAATGCAGTTATAAGAAGATTTGAAATTAATGCATGCAGAATTTCACGACTCTATCATCACTGCTTCATAGTCAACTCATGATTTTTTCAGTCCACTCTTGTAACACTAAAATTCATTATGTAAGCCAAAAATTAAAAAAAAAAAAATAATAATTTACTTGCTGTTTTTTTTTCTTTGCCTTTTGGTTTAATTTTTTTTTCTCTTTTTGTCATTTTTACTTTTTTCCCTATTTGCACTTTTTTTTTTTTTTTTTTTTTTGGTCAGGGAGAGGGCTTTTCCTTTTTTTCTTTTTGTCATTTTCATTTTTCCTTCTTTTTTTTTTCTCCTTTGTTTTATTTTACTTCTTTCCTATTTGCACTCTCTTTCTTTAGTGTCTGTCTGTGTGGGGGAACCTTTTCCTTTTTTTCTTTTTTTTTGCTTTTTCCTTTTTTCCTTTTTATCTTATTTCATTTGTTTCTCCTATTTTATTTTTACTTTCTTATTTTCCTATTCTCTACCTTATTTTTTTACTCTCTCTTCCTTTTCTCTCTCTTTTCCTTCTCTCTCTTTTTTCTTTTCTTTCTTTTTCTTTTTTCTCTCTCTCTCTCTCTTTCTTTTTCTCTTCCTTCCTTTTCATTCTTTTTTCTCTTTCTTTTCCTTATTTTCTTCCTTCCTTTATCTTTATTTTATTTCTTAGCCAGTTGAATACTTTTAAAATCTCCTAGTAATTTTTATCATTCTATTAATATAAAAGAAAAGTTAAAAATCATTCAGAAAATTTTGCTTGTTTGCCTGTTCAATTCTCATTAATATTTACTTTCTTTATGCACTGCTTGAAATAAAAGATTATCTATGCTTTTTTTTCTTTCTAGGTACATAAAATTAAATGGTGAAATTGCTGTCCACAAGGACTTATCACGTGAACGGCCTGCTTATCGCAGTCAAAAAATCCCGTGTGAATATGACCTAATCCAGTTAGCTTGCCTTGACCGAGTTGTTTGGGGCTTGACCAGAGATCTGCAGTTGGTGTGTCGCACTGGAGTCTCTGACCAACATCCGGAAGGAGATGAATGGTGCAAATATGAAAGGTAAGTAAAAGAGGGGGAAGAAAACAATGTACTTTCTATGGATTTTTTCCAATCGACTATTTCATAGAAAATACCCAAAACTCTAACAAACAAATTAAATTCTTTGTAGATTGTTTAGACATTTAGATTTATATCAAAGTTTAACCTCCAAAGATACCCTTTAAAGTAATGCGAAATAACAGCATCTAAGAATTTGAGTGAAACCTGCTCTCATGGAATTGATTTATGATTGTTTGTTGTAGCTTCTTCCTTTAATGTCGGTTTTCTCCCTCACCCCTTACCCATCTATATCTAGAGATAACACACGTTAAGTTTAAGCGACGTCTAGCCTACACAGAGTGGGATTAAGGATAAAGAATTGAAATGGTACATCTAACTCACTCATGTCTTCTCTCGCA
>CAWVQA010001317.1:0-52000 GCA_963932145.1 Acanthosepion lycidas | reverse complement strand
AATATCAATAACTGTTTGAAAACATTAGAAAAACAATGAAATTATTGAAAATCGATATGAAATCAATCAAAACTTATTGATTCTAACTAGTTTCAGTAGTTTCGACAAAGTTATATTTAAGATTTTATGTTTTACACAGCTTTTAATTACATAGCGATTTACATGCAAAATCTAGCTTTTTTCACTACTTTTTCAACGCTAGTTTGTAAATATCAATAACTGTTTGAAAACATTAGAAAAACAATGAAATTATTGAAAATCGATATGAAATCAATCAAAACTTATTGATTTTAACTAGTTTCAGAAGTTTTGACAAAGTTATATTAAAGATTTTATGTTTTACACAGCTTTTAATTACATAGCGATTTACATGGAAAATCTAGCTTTTTTCACTACTTTTTCAACGCTAGTTTGTAAATATCATTAACGGTTTGAAAACATTAGAAAAACAATGAAATTATTGAAAATCGATATGAAATAAATCAAAACTTATAGATTCTAACTAGTTTCTGTAGTTTTGACAAAGTTAT
This sequence comes from Acanthosepion lycidas, assembly GCA_963932145.1. NCBI lineage: Eukaryota > Metazoa > Mollusca > Cephalopoda > Sepiida > Sepiidae > Acanthosepion > Acanthosepion lycidas. Next base: position 51,470 of record CAWVQA010001317.1, on the reverse strand, counting down.
ATTAAAGATTTTATGTTTTACACAGCTTTTAATTACATAGCGATTTAGATGCAAAATCTAACTGTTTTGACTACTTTTTAACGCTAGTTTGTAAATATCAACAACTGTTTGAAAACATTAGAAAAACAATGAAATTATTGAAAATCGATATGAAATCAATCAAAACTTATTGATTTTAACTAGTTTCAGAAGTTTTGACAAAGTTTTATTTAAGATTTTATGTTTTACACAACTTTTAATTACATAGCGATTTACATGCAAAATCTAGCTTTTTTCACAACTTTTTCAACGCTAGTTTGTAAATATCAATAACTGTTTGAAAACATTAGAAAAACAATGAAATTATTGAAAATCGATATGAAATCAATCAAAACTTATTGATTTTAACTAGTTTCAGACGTTTTGACAAAGTTATATTAAAGATTTTATGTTTTACACAACTTTTAATTACATAGCGATTTACATGCAAAATCTAGCTTTTTTCACTACTTTTTCAACGCTAGTTTGTAAATATCAATAACTGTTTGAAAACATTAGAAAAACAATGAAATTATTGAAAATCGATATGAAATCAATCAAAACTTATTGATTTTAACTAGTTTCAGAAGTTTTGACAAAGTTATATTAAAGATTTTATGTTTTACACAGCTTTTAATTACATAGCGATTTAGATGCAAAATCTAGCTGTTTTGACTACTTTTTAATGCTAGTTTGTAAATATCAATAACTGTTTGAAAACATTAGAAAAACAATGAAATTATTGAAAATCGATATGAAATCAATCAAAACTTATTGATTTTAACTAGTTTCAGAAGTTTTGACAAAGTTTTATTTAAGATTTTATGTTTTACACAACTTTTAATTACATAGCGATTTACATGCAAAATCTAGCTTTTTCACTACTTTTTCAACGCTAGTTTGTAAATATCAATAACTGTTTGAAAACATTAGAAAAACAATGAAATTATTGAAAATCGATATGAAATAAATCAAAACTTATTGATTCTAACTAGTTTCAGTAGTTTCGACAAAGTTATATTTAAGATTTTATGTTTTACACAGCTTTTAATTACATAGCGATTTACATGCAAAATCTAGCTTTTTTCACTACTTTTTCAACGCTAGTTTGTAAATATCAATAACTGTTTGAAAACATTAGAAAAACAATGAAATTATTGAAAATCGATATGAAATCAATCAAAACTTATTGATTTTAACTAGTTTCAGAAGTTTTGACAAAGTTATATTAAAGATTTTATGTTTTACACAGCTTTTAATTACATAGCGATTTACATGCAAAATCTAGCTTTTTTCACTACTTTTTCAACGCTAGTTTGTAAATATCAATAACGGTTTGAAAACATTAGAAAAACAATGAAATTATTGAAAATCGATATGAAATCAATCAAAACTTATTGATTTTAACTAGTTTCAGAAGTTTTGACAAAGTTTTATTTAAGATTTTATGTTTTACACAACTTTAAATTACATAGCGATTTACATGCAAAATCTAGCTTTTTTCACTACTTTTTCAACGTTATTTTGTAAATATCAATAACTGTTTGAAAACATTAGAAAAACAATGAAATTATTGAAAATCGATATGAAATCAATCAAAACTTATTGATTTTAACTAGTTTCAGATGTTTTGACAAAGTTTTATTTAAGATTTTATGTTTTACACAACTTTTAATTACATAGCGATTTAGATGCAAAATCTAGCAGTTTTGACTACTTTTTAACGCTAGTTTGTAAATATCAATAACTGTTTGAAAACATTTGAAAAACAATGAAATTATTGAAAATCGATATGAAATCAATCAAAACTTATTCATTTTAACTAGTTTCAGAAGATTTGACAAAGTTTTATTTAAGATTTTATGTTTTACACAACTTTTAATTACATAGCGATTTACATGCAAAATCTAGCTTTTTTCACTACTTTTTCAACGTTATTTTGTAAATATCAATAACTGTTTGAAAACATTAGAAAAACAATGAAATTATTGAAAATCGACATGAAATCAATCAAAACTTATTGATTTTAACTAGTTTCAGAAGTTTTGACAAAGTTTTATTTAAGATTTTATGTTTTACACAACTTTTAATTACATAGCGATTTAGATGCAAAATCTAGCAGTTTTGACTACTTTTTAACGCTAGTTTGTAAATATCAATAACTGTTTGAAAACATTAGAAAAACAATGAAATTATTGAAAATCGATATGAAATCAATCAAAACTTATTGATTCTAACTAGTTTCAGTAGTTTCGACAAAGTTATATTTAAGATTTTATGTTTTACACAGCTTTTAATTACATAGCGATTTACATGCAAAATCTAGCTTTTTTCACTACTTTTTCAACGCTAGTTTGTAAATATCAATAACTGTTTGAAAACATTAGAAAAACAATGAAATTATTGAAAATCGATATGAAATCAATCAAAACTTATTGATTTTAACTAGTTTCAGAAGTTTTGACAAAGTTATATTAAAGATTTTATGTTTTACACAGCTTTTAATTACATAGCGATTTACATGGAAAATCTAGCTTTTTTCACTACTTTTTCAACGCTAGTTTGTAAATATCATTAACGGTTTGAAAACATTAGAAAAACAATGAAATTATTGAAAATCGATATGAAATAAATCAAAACTTATAGATTCTAACTAGTTTCTGTAGTTTTGACAAAGTTATATTAAAGATTTTATGTTTTACACAGCTTTTAATTACATAGCGATTTAGATGCAAAATCTAACTGTTTTGACAACTTTTTAACGCTAGTTTGTAAATATCAATAACTGTTTGAAAACATTAGAAAAACAATGAAATTATTGAAAATCGATATGAAATCAATCAAAACTTATTGATTTTAACTAGTTTCAGAAGTTTTGACAAAGTTTTATATAAGATTTTATGTTTTACACAACTTTTAATTACATAGCGATTTACATGCAAAATCTAGCTTTTTTCACTACTTTTTCAACGCTAGTTTGTAAATATCAATAACTGTTTGAAAACATTAGAAAAACAATGAAATTATTGAAAATCGATATGAAATCAATCAAAACTTATTGATTTTAACTAGTTTCAGAAGTTTTGACAAAGTTATATTAAAGATTTTATGTTTTACACAACTTTTAATTACATAGCGATTTACATGCAAAATCTAGCTTTTTTCACTACTTTTTCAACGCTAGTTTGTAAATATCAATAACTGTTTGAAAACATTAGAAAAACAATGAAATTATTGAAAATCGATATGAAATCAATCAAAACTTATTGATTTTAACTAGTTTCAGAAGTTTTGACAAAGTTATATTAAAGATTTTATGTTTTACACAGCTTTTAATTACATAGCGATTTAGATGCAAAATCTAGCTGTTTTGACTACTTTTTAATGCTAGTTTGTAAATATCAATAACTGTTTGAAAACATTAGAAAAACAATGAAATTATTGAAAATCGATATGAAATCAATCAAAACTTATTGATTTTAACTAGTTTCAGAAGTTTTGACAAAGTTTTATTTAAGATTTTATGTTTTACACAACTTTTAATTACATAGCGATTTACATGCAAAATCTAGCTTTTTCACTACTTTTTCAACGCTAGTTTGTAAATATCAATAACTGTTTGAAAACATTAGAAAAACAATGAAATTATTGAAAATCGATATGAAATAAATCAAAACTTATTGATTCTAACTAGTTTCAGTAGTTTCGACAAAGTTATATTTAAGATTTTATGTTTTACACAGCTTTTAATTACATAGCGATTTACATGCAAAATCTAGCTTTTTTCACTACTTTTTCAACGCTAGTTTGTAAATATCAATAACTGTTTGAAAACATTAGAAAAACAATGAAATTATTGAAAATCGATATGAAATCAATCAAAACTTATTGATTTTAACTAGTTTCAGAAGTTTTGACAAAGTTATATTAAAGATTTTATGTTTTACACAGCTTTTAATTACATAGCGATTTACATGCAAAATCTAGCTTTTTTCACTACTTTTTCAACGCTAGTTTGTAAATATCAATAACGGTTTGAAAACATTAGAAAAACAATGAAATTATTGAAAATCGATATGAAATCAATCAAAACTTATTGATTTTAACTAGTTTCAGAAGTTTTGACAAAGTTTTATTTAAGATTTTATGTTTTACACAACTTTAAATTACATAGCGATTTACATGCAAAATCTAGCTTTTTTCACTACTTTTTCAACGTTATTTTGTAAATATCAATAACTGTTTGAAAACATTAGAAAAACAATGAAATTATTGAAAATCGATATGAAATCAATCAAAACTTATTGATTTTAACTAGTTTCAGATGTTTTGACAAAGTTTTATTTAAGATTTTATGTTTTACACAACTTTTAATTACATAGCGATTTAGATGCAAAATCTAGCAGTTTTGACTACTTTTTAACGCTAGTTTGTAAATATCAATAACTGTTTGAAAACATTTGAAAAACAATGAAATTATTGAAAATCGATCTGAAATCAATCAAAACTTATTCATTTTAACTAGTTTCAGAAGATTTGACAAAGTTTTATTTAAGATTTTATGTTTTACACAACTTTTAATTACATAGCGATTTACATGCAAAATCTAGCTTTTTTCACTACTTTTTCAACGTTATTTTGTAAATATCAATAACTGTTTGAAAACATTAGAAAAACAATGAAATTATTGAAAATCGATATGAAATCAATCAAAACTTATTGATTTTAACTAGTTTCAGATGTTTTGACAAAGTTTTATTTAAGATTTTATGTTTTACACAACTTTTAATTACATAGCGATTTAGATGCAAAATCTAGCAGTTTTGACTACTTTTTAACGCTAGTTTGTAAATATCAATAACTGTTTGAAAACATTAGAAAAACAATGAAATTATTGAAAATCGATATGAAATCAATCAAAACTTATTGATTCTAACTAGTTTCAGTAGTTTCGACAAAGTTATATTTAAGATTTTATGTTTTACACAGCTTTTAATTACATAGCGATTTACATGCAAAATCTAGCTTTTTTCACTACTTTTTCAACGCTAGTTTGTAAATATCAATAACTGTTTGAAAACATTAGAAAAACAATGAAATTATTGAAAATCGATATGAAATCAATCAAAACTTATTGATTTTAACTAGTTTCAGAAGTTTTGACAAAGTTATATTAAAGATTTTATGTTTTACACAGCTTTTAATTACATAGCGATTTACATGCAAAATCTAGCTTTTTTCACTACTTTTTCAACGCTAGTTTGTAAATATCAATAACTGTTTGAAAACATTAGAAAAACAATGAAATTATTGAAAATCGATATGAAATAAATCAAAACTTATTGATTCTAACTAGTTTCAGTAGTTTCGACAAAGTTATATTTAAGATTTTATGTTTTACACAGCTTTTAATTACATAGCGATTTACATGCAAAATCTAGCTTTTTTCACTACTTTTTCAACGCTAGTTTGTAAATATCAATAACTGTTTGAAAACATTAGAAAAACAATGAAATTATTGAAAATCGATATGAAATCAATCAAAACTTATTGATTTTAACTAGTTTCAGAAGTTTTGACAAAGTTATATTAAAGATTTTATGTTTTACACAGCTTTTAATTACATAGCGATTTACATGCAAAATCTAGCTTTTTTCACTACTTTTTCAACGCTAGTTTGTAAATATCAATAACGGTTTGAAAACATTAGAAAAACAATGAAATTATTGAAAATCGATATGAAATCAATCAAAACTTATTGATTTTAACTAGTTTCAGAAGTTTTGACAAAGTTTTATTTAAGATTTTATGTTTTACACAACTTTAAATTACATAGCGATTTACATGCAAAATCTAGCTTTTTTCACTACTTTTTCAACGTTATTTTGTAAATATCAATAACTGTTTGAAAACATTAGAAAAACAATGAAATTATTGAAAATCGATATGAAATCAATCAAAACTTATTGATTTTAACTAGTTTCAGATGTTTTGACAAAGTTTTATTTAAGATTTTATGTTTTACACAACTTTTAATTACATAGCGATTTAGATGCAAAATCTAGCAGTTTTGACTACTTTTTAACGCTAGTTTGTAAATATCAATAACTGTTTGAAAACATTTGAAAAACAATGAAATTATTGAAAATCGATATGAAATCAATCAAAACTTATTCATTTTAACTAGTTTCAGAAGATTTGACAAAGTTTTATTTAAGATTTTATGTTTTACACAACTTTTAATTACATAGCGATTTACATGCAAAATCTAGCTTTTTTCACTACTTTTTCAACGTTATTTTGTAAATATCAATAACTGTTTGAAAACATTAGAAAAACAATGAAATTATTGAAAATCGATATGAAATCAATCAAAACTTATTGATTTTAACTAGTTTCAGATGTTTTGACAAAGTTTTATTTAAGATTTTATGTTTTACACAACTTTTAATTACATAGCGATTTAGATGCAAAATCTAGCAGTTTTGACTACTTTTTAACGCTAGTTTGTAAATATCAATAACTGTTTGAAAACATTAGAAAAACAATGAAATTATTGAAAATCGATATGAAATCAATCAAAACTTATTGATTCTAACTAGTTTCAGTAGTTTCGACAAAGTTATATTTAACATTTTGTTTTACACAGCTTTTAATTACATAGCGATTTACATGCAAAATCTAGCTTTTTTCACTACTTTTTCAACGCTAGTTTGTAAATATCAATAACTGTTTGAAAACATTAGAAAAACAATGAAATTATTGAAAATCGATATGAAATCAATCAAAACTTATTGATTTTAACTAGTTTCAGAAGTTTTGACAAAGTTATATTAAAGATTTTATGTTTTACACAGCTTTTAATTACATAGCGATTTACATGCAAAATCTAGCTTTTTTCACTACTTTTTCAACGCTAGTTTGTAAATATCATTAACGGTTTGAAAACATTAGAAAAACAATGAAATTATTGAAAATCGATATGAAATAAATCAAAACTTATAGATTCTAACTAGTTTCTGTAGTTTTGACAAAGTTATATTAAAGATTTTATGTTTTACACAGCTTTTAATTACATAGCGATTTAGATGCAAAATCTAACTGTTTTGACTACTTTTTAACGCTAGTTTGTAAATATCAATAACTGTTTGAAAACATTAGAAAAACAATGAAATTATTGAAAATCGATATGAAATCAATCAAAACTTATTGATTTTAACTAGTTTCAGAAGTTTTGACAAAGTTTTATTTAAGATTTTATGTTTTACACAACTTTTAATTACATAGCGATTTACATGCAAAATCTAGCTTTTTTCACTACTTTTTCAACGCTAGTTTGTAAATATCAATAACTGTTTGAAAACATTAGAAAAACAATGAAATTATTGAAAATCGATATGAAATCAATCAAAACTTATTGATTTTAACTAGTTTCAGACGTTTTGACAAAGTTATATTAAAGATTTTATGTTTTACACAACTTTTAATTACATAGCGATTTACATGCAAAATCTAGCTGTTTTGACTACTTTTTAATGCTAGTTTGTAAATATCAATAACTGTTTGAAAACATTAGAAAAACAATGAAATTATTGAAAATCGATATGAAATCAATCAAAACTTATTGATTTTAACTAGTTTCAGAAGTTTTGACAAAGTTTTATTTAAGATTTTATGTTTTACACAACTTTTAATTACATAGCGATTTACATGCAAAATCTAGCTTTTTCACTACTTTTTCAACGCTAGTGTGTAAATATCAATAACTGTTTGAAAACATTAGAAAAACAATGAAATTATTGAAAATCGATATGAAATAAATCAAAACTTATTGATTCTAACTAGTTTCAGTAGTTTCGACAAAGTTATATTTAAGATTTTATGTTTTACACAGCTTTTAATTACATAGCGATTTACATGCAAAATCTAGCTTTTTTCAGTACTTTTTCAACGCTAGTTTGTAAATATCAATAACGGTTTGAAAACATTAGAAAAACAATGAAATTATTGAAAATCGATATGAAATCAATCAAAACTTATTGATTTTAACTAGTTTCAGAAGTTTTGACAAAGTTTTATTTAAGATTTTATGTTTTACACAACTTTAAATTACATAGCGATTTACATGCAAAATCTAGCTTTTTTCACTACTTTTTCAACGTTATTTTGTAAATATCAATAACTGTTTGAAAACATTAGAAAAACAATGAAATTATGGAAAATCGATATGAAATCAATCAAAACTTATTGATTTTAACTAGTTTCAGATGTTTTGACAAAGTTTTATTTAAGATTTTATGTTTTACACAACTTTTAATTACATAGCGATTTAGATGCAAAATCTAGCAGTTTTGACTACTTTTTAACGCTAGTTTGTAAATATCAATAACTGTTTGAAAACATTTGAAAAACAATGAAATTATTGAAAATCGATATGAAATCAATCAAAACTTATTCATTTTAACTAGTTTCAGAAGATTTGACAAAGTTTTATTTAAGATTTTATGTTTTACACAACTTTTAATTACATAGCGATTTACATGCAAAATCTAGCTTTTTTCACTACTTTTTCAACGCTAGTTTGTAAATATCAATAACTGTTTGAAAACATTAGAAAAACAATGAAATTATTGAAAATCGATATGAAATCAATCAAAACTTATTGATTTTAACTAGTTTCAGACGTTTTGACAAAGTTATATTTAAGATTTTATGTTTTACACAGCTGTTAATTACATAGCGGTTTAGATGCAAAATCTAACTGTTTTGACTACTTTTTAACGCTAGTTTGTAAATATCAATAACTGTTTGAAAACATTAGAAAAACAATGAAATTATTGAAAATCGATATGAAATCAACCAAAACTTATTGATTTTAACTAGTTTCAGAAGTTTTGACAAAGTTTTATTTAAGATTTTATGTTTTACACAACTTTTAATTACATAGCGATTTACATCCAAAATCTAGCTTTTTTCACTACTTTTTCAACGCTAGTTTGTAAATATTAATAACTGTTTGAAAACATTAGAAAAACAATGAAATTATTGAAAATCGATATGAAATCAATCAAAACTTATTGATTTTAACTAGTTTCAGAAGTTTTGACAAAGTTTTATTTAAGATTTTATGTTTTACACAACTTTTAATTACATAGCGATTTACATGCAAAATCTAGCTTTTTTCACTACTTTTTCAACGCTGGTTTGTAAATATCAATAAATGTTTGAAAACATTAGAAAAACAATGAAATTATTGAAAATCGATATGAAATCAATCAAAACTTATTGATTTTAACTAGTTTCAGAAGTTTTGACAAAGTTTTATTTAAGATTTTATGTTTTACACAACTTTTAATTACATAGCGATTTACATGCAAAATCTAGCTTTTTTCACTACTTTTTCAACGCTAGTTTGTAAATATCAATAACTGTTTGAAAACATTAGAAAAACAATGAAATTATTGAAAATCGATATGAAATCAATCAAAACTTATTGATTTTAACTAGTTTCAGAAGTTTTGACAAAGTTTTATTTAAGATTTTATGTTTTACACAACTTTTAATTACATAGCGATTTACATGCAAAATCTAGCTTTTTTCACTACTTTTTCAACGCTAGTTTGTAAATATCAATAACTGTTTGAAAACATTAGAAAAACAATGAAATTATTGAAAATCGATATGAAATCAATCAAAACTTATTGATTTTAACTAGTTTCAGACGTTTTGACAAAGTTATATTAAAGATTTTATGTTTTACACAACTTTTAATTACATAGCGATTTACATGCAAAATCTAGCTTTTTTCACTACTTTTTCAACGCTAGTTTGTAAATATCAATAACTGTTTGAAAACATTAGAAAAACAATGAAATTATTGAAAATCGATATGAAATCAATCAAAACTTATTGATTTTAACTAGTTTCAGAAGTTTTGACAAAGTTATATTAAAGATTTTATGTTTTACACAGCTTTTAATTACATAGCGATTTAGATGCAAAATCTAGCTGTTTTGACTACTTTTTAATGCTAGTTTGTAAATATCAATAACTGTTTGAAAACATTAGAAAAACAATGAAATTATTGAAAATCGATATGAAATCAATCAAAACTTATTGATTTTAACTAGTTTCAGAAGTTTTGACAAAGTTTTATTTAAGATTTTATGTTTTACACAACTTTTAATTACATAGCGATTTACATGCAAAATCTAGCTTTTTCACTACTTTTTCAACGCTAGTTTGTAAATATCAATAACTGTTTGAAAACATTAGAAAAACAATGAAATTATTGAAAATCGATATGAAATAAATCAAAACTTATTGATTCTAACTAGTTTCAGTAGCTTCGACAAAGTTATATTTAAGATTTTATGTTTTACACAGCTTTTAATTACATAGCGATTTACATGCAAAATCTAGCTTTTTTCACTACTTTTTCAACGCTAGTTTGTAAATATCAATAACTGTTTGAAAACATTAGAAAAACAATGAAATTATTGAAAATCGATATGAAATCAATCAAAACTTATTGATTTTAACTAGTTTCAGAAGTTTTGACAAAGTTATATTAAAGATTTTATGTTTTACACAGCTTTTAATTACATAGCGATTTACATGCAAAATCTAGCTTTTTTCACTACTTTTTCAACGCTAGTTTGTAAATATCAATAACGGTTTGAAAACATTAGAAAAACAATGAAATTATTGAAAATCGATATGAAATCAATCAAAACTTATTGATTTTAACTAGTTTCAGAAGTTTTGACAAAGTTTTATTTAAGATTTTATGTTTTACACAACTTTAAATTACATAGCGATTTACATGCAAAATCTAGCTTTTTTCACTACTTTTTCAACGTTATTTTGTAAATATCAATAACTGTTTGAAAACATTAGAAAAACAATGAAATTATTGAAAATCGATATGAAATCAATCAAAACTTATTGATTTTAACTAGTTTCAGATGTTTTGACAAAGTTTTATTTAAGATTTTATGTTTTACACAACTTTTAATTACATAGCGATTTAGATGCAAAATTTAGCAGTTTTGACTACTTTTTAACGCTAGTTTGTAAATATCAATAACTGTTTGAAAACATTTGAAAAACAATGAAATTATTGAAAATCGATATGAAATCAATCAAAACTTATTCATTTTAACTAGTTTCAGAAGATTTGACAAAGTTTTATTTAAGATTTTATGTTTTACACAACTTTTAATTACATAGCGATTTACATGCAAAATCTAGCTTTTTTCACTACTTTTTCAACGTTATTTTGTAAATATCAATAACTGTTTGAAAACATTAGAAAAACAATGAAATTATTGAAAATCGATATGAAATCAATCAAAACTTATTGATTTTAACTAGTTTCAGATGTTTTGACAAAGTTTTATTTAAGATTTTATGTTTTACACAACTTTTAATTACATAGCGATTTAGATGCAAAATCTAGCAGTTTTGACTACTTTTTAACGCTAGTTTGTAAATATCAATAACTGTTTGAAAACATTAGAAAAACAATGAAATTATTGAAAATCGATATGAAATCAATCAAAACTTATTGATTCTAACTAGTTTCAGTAGTTTCGACAAAGTTATATTTAAGATTTTATGTTTTACACAGCTTTTAATTACATAGCGATTTACATGCAAAATCTAGCTTTTTTCACTACTTTTTCAACGCTAGTTTTAAATATCAATAACTGTTTGAAAACATTAGAAAAACAATGAAATTATTGAAAATCGATATGAAATCAATCAAAACTTATTGATTTTAACTAGTTTCAGAAGTTTTGACAAAGTTATATTAAAGATTTTATGTTTTACACAGCTTTTAATTACATAGCGATTTACATGCAAAATCTAGCTTTTTTCACTACTTTTTCAACGCTAGTTTGTAAATATCATTAACGGTTTGAAAACATTAGAAAAACAATGAAATTATTGAAAATCGATATGAAATAAATCAAAACTTATAGATTCTAACTAGTTTCTGTAGTTTTGACAAAGTTATATTAAAGATTTTATGTTTTACACAGCTTTTAATTACATAGCGATTTAGATGCAAAATCTAACTGTTTTGACTACTTTTTAACGCTAGTTTGTAAATATCAATAACTGTTTGAAAACATTAGAAAAACAATGAAATTATTGAAAATCGATATGAAATCAATCAAAACTTATTGATTTTAACTAGTTTCAGAAGTTTTGACAAAGTTTTATTTAAGATTTTATGTTTTACACAACTTTTAATTACATAGCGATTTACATGCAAAATCTAGCTTTTTTCACTACTTTTTCAACGCTAGTTTGTAAATATCAATAACTGTTTGAAAACATTAGAAAAACAATGAAATTATTGAAAATCGATATGAAATCAATCAAAACTTATTGATTTTAACTAGTTTCAGACGTTTTGACAAAGTTATATTAAAGATTTTATGTTTTACACAACTTTTAATTACATAGCGATTTACATGCAAAATCTAGCTGTTTTGACTACTTTTTAATGCTAGTTTGTAAATATCAATAACTGTTTGAAAACATTAGAAAAACAATGAAATTATTGAAAATCGATATGAAATCAATCAAAACTTATTGATTTTAACTAGTTTCAGAAGTTTTGACAAAGTTTTATTTAAGATTTTATGTTTTACACAACTTTTAATTACATAGCGATTTACATGCAAAATCTAGCTTTTTCACTACTTTTTCAACGCTAGTGTGTAAATATCAATAACTGTTTGAAAACATTAGAAAAACAATGAAATTATTGAAAATCGATATGAAATAAATCAAAACTTATTGATTCTAACTAGTTTCAGTAGTTTCGACAAAGTTATATTTAAGATTTTATGTTTTACACAGCTTTTAATTACATAGCGATTTACAAGCAAAATCTAGCTTTTTTCACTACTTTTTCAACGCTAGTTTGTAAATATCAATAACTGTTTGAAAACATTAGAAAAACAATGAAATTATTTAAAATCGATATGAAATCAATCAAAACTTATTGATTTTAACTAGTTTCAGAAGTTTTGACAAAGTTATATTAAAGATTTTATGTTTTACACAGCTTTTAATTACATAGCGATTTACATGCAAAATCTAGCTTTTTTCACTACTTTTTCAACGCTAGTTTGCAAATATCAATAACGGTTTGAAAACATTAGAAAAACAATGAAATTATTGAAAATCGATATGAAATCAATCAAAACTTATTGATTTTAACAAGTTTCAGAAGTTTTGACAAAGTTTTATTTAAGATTTTATGTTTTACACAACTTTAAATTACATAGCGATTTACATGCAAAATCTAGCTTTTTTCACTACTTTTTCAACGTTATTTTGTAAATATCAATAACTGTTTGAAAACATTAGAAAAACAATGAAATTATGGAAAATCGATATGAAATCAATCAAAACTTATTGATTTTAACTAGTTTCAGACGTTTTGACAAAGTTATATTTAAGATTTTATGTTTTACACAGCTTTTAATTACATAGCGGTTTAGATGCAAAATCTAACTGTTTTGACTACTTTTTAACGCTAGTTTGTAAATATCAATAACTGTTTGAAAACATTAGAAAAACAATGAAATTATTGAAAATCGATATGAAATCAATCAAAACTTATTGATTTTAACTAGTTTCAGAAGTTTTGACAAAGTTTTATTTAAGATTTTATGTTTTACACAACTTTTAATTACATAGCGATTTACATCCAAAATCTAGCTTTTTTCACTACTTTTTCAACGCTAGTTTGTAAATATTAATAACTGTTTGAAAACATTAGAAAAACAATGAAATTATTGAAAATCGATATGAAATCAATCAAAACTTATTGATTTTAACTAGTTTCAGAAGTTTTGACAAAGTTTTATTTAAGATTTTATGTTTTACACAACTTTTAATTACATAGCGATTTACATGCAAAATCTAGCTTTTTTCACTACTTTTTCAACGCTGGTTTGTAAATATCAATAAATGTTTGAAAACATTAGAAAAACAATGAAATTATTGAAAATCGATATGAAATCAATCAAAACTTATTGATTTTAACTAGTTTCAGAAGTTTTGACAAAGTTTTATTTAAGATTTTATGTTTTACACAACTTTTAATTACATAGCGATTTACATGCAAAATCTAGCTTTTTTCACTACTTTTTCAACGCTAGTTTGTAAATATCAATAACTGTTTGAAAACATTAGAAAAACAATGAAATTATTGAAAATCGATATGAAATCAATCAAAATTTATTGATTTTAACTAGTTTCAGACGTTTTGACAAAGTTATATTAAAGATTTTATGTTTTACACAACTTTTAATTACATAGCGATTTACATGCAAAATCTAGCTTTTTTCACAACTTTTTCAACGCTAGTTTGTAAATATCAATAACTGTTTGAAAACATTAGAAAAACAATGAAATTTTGAAAATCGATATGAAATCAATCAAAACTTATTGATTTTAACTAGTTTCAGACGTTTTGACAAAGTTATATTAAAGATTTTATGTTTTACACAACTTTTAATTACATAGCGATTTAGATGCAAAATCTAGCAGTTTTGACTACTTTTTAACGCTAGTGTGTAAATATCAATAACTGTTTGAAAACATTTGAAAAACAATGAAATTATTGAAAATCGATATGAAATCAATCAAAACTTATTCATTTTAACTAGTTTCAGAAGATTTGACAAAGTTTTATTTAAGATTTTATGTTTTACACAACTTTTAATTACATAGCGATTTACATGCAAAATCTAGCTTTTTTCACTACTTTTTCAACGCTAGTTTGTAAATATCAATAACTGTTTGAAAACATTAGAAAAACAATGAAATTATTGAAAATCGATATGAAATCAATCAAAACTTATTGATTTTAACTAGTTTCAGACGTTTTGACAAAGTTATATTTAAGATTTTATGTTTTACACAGCTTTTAATTACATAGCGGTTTAGATGCAAAATCTAACTGTTTTGACTACTTTTTAACGCTAGTTTGTAAATATCAATAACTGTTTGAAAACATTAGAAAAACAATGAAATTATTGAAAATCGATATGAAATCAATCAAAACTTATTGATTTTAACTAGTTTCAGAAGTTTTGACAAAGTTTTATTTAAGATTTTATGTTTTACACAACTTTTAATTACATAGCGATTTACATCCAAAATCTAGCTTTTTTCACTACTTTTTCAACGCTAGTTTGTAAATATTAATAACTGTTTGAAAACATTAGAAAAACAATGAAATTATTGAAAATCGATATGAAATCAATCAAAACTTATTGATTTTAACTAGTTTCAGAAGTTTTGACAAAGTTTTATTTAAGATTTTATGTTTTACACAACTTTTAATTACATAGCGATTTACATGCAAAATCTAGCTTTTTTCACTACTTTTTCAACGCTGGTTTGTAAATATCAATAAATGTTTGAAAACATTAGAAAAACAATGAAATTATTGAAAATCGATATGAAATCAATCAAAACTTATTGATTTTAACTAGTTTCAGACGTTTTGACAAAGTTATATTAAAGATTTTATGTTTTACACAACTTTTAATTACATAGCGATTTACATGCAAAATCTAGCTTTTTTCACAACTTTTTCAACGCTAGTTTGTAAATATCAATAACTGTTTGAAAACATTAGAAAAACAATGAAATTATTGAAAATCGATATGAAATAAATCAAAACTTATTGATTCTAACTAGTTTCAGTAGTTTTGACAAAGTTATATTTAAGATTTTATGTTTTACACAGCTTTTAATTACATAGCGATTTACATGCAAAATCTAGCTGTTTTGACTACTTTTTAATGCTAGTTTGTAAATATCAATAACTGTTTGAAAACATTAGAAAAACAATGAAATTATTAAAAATCGATATGAAATCAATCAAAACTTATTGATTTTAACTAGTTTCAGAAGTTTTGACAAAGTTTTATTTAAGATTTTATGTTTTACACAGCTTTTAATTACATAGCGATTTACATGCAAAATCTAGCTTTTTTCACAACTTTTTCACCGCTAGTTTGTAAATATCAATAACTGTTTGAAAACATTAGAAAAACAATGAAATTATTGAAAATCGATATGAAATGAATCAAAACTTATTGATTCTAACTAGTTTCAGTAGTTTCGACAAAGTTATATTTAAGATTTTATGTTTTACACAGCTTTTAATTACATAGCGATTTACATGCAAAATCTAGCTTTTTTCACTACTTTTTCAACGCTAGTTTGTAAATATCAATAACTGTTTGAAAACATTAGAAAAACAATGAAATTATTGAAAATCGATATGAAATCAATCAAAACTTATTGATTTTAACTAGTTTCAGAAGTTTTGACAAAGTTATATTAAAGATTTTATGTTTTACACAGCTTTTAATTACATAGCGATTTACATGGAAAATCTAGCTTTTTTCACTACTTTTTCAACGCTAGTTTGTAAATATCATTAACGGTTTGAAAACATTAGAAAAACAATGAAATTATTGAAAATCGATATGAAATAAATCAAAACTTATAGATTCTAACTAGTTTCTGTAGTTTTGACAAAGTTATATTAAAGATTTTATGTTTTACACAGCTTTTAATTACATAGCGATTTAGATGCAAAATCTAACTGTTTTGACTACTTTTTAACGCTAGTTTGTAAATATCAATAACTGTTTGAAAACATTAGAAAAACAATGAAATTATTGAAAATCGATATGAAATCAATCAAAACTTATTGATTTTAACTAGTTTCAGAAGTTTTGACAAAGTTTTATTTAAGATTTTATGTTTTACACAACTTTTAATTACATAGCGATTTACATGCAAAATCTAGCTTTTTTCACTACTTTTTCAACGCTAGTTTGTAAATATCAATAACTGTTTGAAAACATTAGAAAAACAATGAAATTATTGAAAATCGATATGAAATCAATCAAAACTTATTGATTTTAACTAGTTTCAGACGTTTTGACAAAGTTATATTAAAGATTTTATGTTTTACACAACTTTTAATTACATAGCGATTTACATGCAAAATCTAGCTTTTTTCACTACTTTTTCAACGCTAGTTTGTAAATATCAATAACTGTTTGAAAACATTAGAAAAACAATGAAATTATTGAAAATCGATATGAAATCAATCAAAACTTATTGATTTTAACTAGTTTCAGAAGTTTTGACAAAGTTATATTAAAGATTTTATGTTTTACACAGCTTTTAATTACATAGCGATTTAGATGCAAAATCTAGCTGTTTTGACTACTTTTTAATGCTAGTTTGTAAATATCAATAACTGTTTGAAAACATTAGAAAAACAATGAAATTATTGAAAATCGATATGAAATCAATCAAAACTTATTGATTTTAACTAGTTTCAGAAGTTTTGACAAAGTTTTATTTAAGATTTTATGTTTTACACAACTTTTAATTACATAGCGATTTACATGCAAAATCTAGCTTTTTCACTACTTTTTCAACGCTAGTTTGTAAATATCAATAAATGTTTGAAAACATTAGAAAAACAATGAAATTATTGAAAATCGATATGAAATAAATCAAAACTTATTGATTCTAACTAGTTTCAGTAGTTTCGACAAAGTTATATTTAAGATTTTATGTTTTACACCGCTTTTAATTACATAGCGATTTACATGCAAAATCTAGCTTTTTTCACTACTTTTTCAACGCTAGTTTGTAAATATCAATAACTGTTTGAAAACATTAGAAAAACAATGAAATTATTGAAAATCGATATGAAATCAATCAAAACTTATTGATTTTAACTAGTTTCAGAAGTTTTGACAAAGTTATATTAAAGATTTTATGTTTTACACAGCTTTTAATTACATAGCGATTTACATGCAAAATCTAGCTTTTTTCACTACTTTTTCAACGCTAGTTTGTAAATATCAATAACTGTTTGAAAACATTAGAAAAACAATGAAATTATTGAAAATCGATATGAAATCAATCAAAACTTATTGATTTTAACTAGTTTCAGAAGTTTTTACAAAGTTATATTAAAGATTTTATGTTTTACACAGCTTTTAATTACATAGCGATTTAGATGCAAAATCTAACTGTTTTGACTACTTTTTAACGCTAGTTTGTAAATATCAATAACTGTTTGAAAACATTAGAAAAACAATGAAATTATTGAAAATCGATATGAAATCAATCAAAACTTATTGATTTTAACTAGTTTCAGAAGTTTTGACAAAGTTTTATTTAAGATTTTATGTTTTACACAACTTTTAATTACATAGCGATTTACATGCAAAATCTAGCTTTTTTCACTACTTTTTCAACGCTAGTTTGTAAATATCAATAACTGTTTGAAAACATTAGAAAAACAATGAAATTATTGAAAATCGATATGAAATCAATCAAAACTTATTGATTTTAACTAGTTTCAGACGTTTTGACAAAGTTATATTAAAGATTTTATGTTTTACACAACTTTTAATTACATAGCGATTTACATGCAAAATCTAGCTTTTTTCACTACTTTTTCAACGCTAGTTTGTAAATATCAATAACTGTTTGAAAACATTAGAAAAACAATGAAATTATTGAAAATCGATATGAAATCAATCAAAACTTATTGATTTTAACTAGTTTCAGAAGTTTTGACAAAGTTATATTAAAGATTTTATGTTTTACACAGCTTTTAATTACATAGCGATTTAGATGCAAAATCTAGCTGTTTTGACTACTTTTTAATGCTAGTTTGTAAATATCAATAACTGTTTGAAAACATTAGAAAAACAATGAAATTATTGAAAATCGATATGAAATCAATCAAAACTTATTGATTTTAACTAGTTTCAGAAGTTTTGACAAAGTTTTATTTAAGATTTTATGTTTTACACAACTTTTAATTACATAGCGATTTACATGCAAAATCTAGCTTTTTCACTACTTTTTCAACGCTAGTTTGTAAATATCAATAAATGTTTGAAAACATTAGAAAAACAATGAAATTATTGAAAATCGATATGAAATAAATCAAAACTTATTGATTCTAACTAGTTTCAGTAGTTTCGACAAAGTTATATTTAAGATTTTATGTTTTACACCGCTTTTAATTACATAGCGATTTACATGCAAAATCTAGCTTTTTTCACTACTTTTTCAACGCTAGTTTGTAAATATCAATAACTGTTTGAAAACATTAGAAAAACAATGAAATTATTGAAAATCGATATGAAATCAATCAAAACTTATTGATTTTAACTAGTTTCAGAAGTTTTGACAAAGTTATATTAAAGATTTTATGTTTTACACAGCTTTTAATTACATAGCGATTTACATGCAAAATCTAGCTTTTTTCACTACTTTTTCAACGCTAGTTTGTAAATATCAATAACTGTTTGAAAACATTAGAAAAACAATGAAATTATTGAAAATCGATATGAAATCAATCAAAACTTATTGATTTTAACTAGTTTCAGAAGTTTTGACAAAGTTATATTAAAGATTTTATGTTTTACACAGCTTTTAATTACATAGCGATTTAGATGCAAAATCTAGCTGTTTTGACTACTTTTTAATGCTAGTTTGTAAATATCAATAACTGTTTGAAAACATTAGAAAAACAATGAAATTATTGAAAATCGATATGAAATCAATCAAAACTTATTGATTTTAACTAGTTTCAGAAGTTTTGACAAAGTTTTATTTAAGATTTTATGTTTTACACAACTTTTAATTACATAGCGATTTACATGCAAAATCTAGCTTTTTCACTACTTTTTCAACGCTAGTTTGTAAATATCAATAACTGTTTGAAAACATTAGAAAAACAATGAAATTATTGAAAATCGATATGAAATAAATCAAAACTTATTGATTCTAACTAGTTTCAGTAGTTTCGACAAAGTTATATTTAAGATTTTATGTTTTACACCGCTTTTAATTACATAGCGATTTACATGCAAAATCTAGCTTTTTTCACTACTTTTTCAACGCTAGTTTGTAAATATCAATAACTGTTTGAAAACATTAGAAAAACAATGAAATTATTGAAAATCGATATGAAATCAATCAAAACTTATTGATTTTAACTAGTTTCAGAAGTTTTGACAAAGTTATATTAAAGATTTTATGTTTTACACAGCTTTTAATTACATAGCGATTTACATGCAAAATCTAGCTTTTTTCACTACTTTTTCAACGCTAGTTTGTAAATATCAATAACGGTTTGAAAACATTAGAAAAACAATGAAATTATTGAAAATCGATATGAAATCAATCAAAACTTATTGATTTTAACTAGTTTCAGAAGTTTTGACAAAGTTATATTAAAGATTTTATGTTTTACACAGCTTTTAATTACATAGCGATTTAGATGCAAAATCTAGCTGTTTTGACTACTTTTTAATGCTAGTTTGTAAATATCAATAACTGTTTGAAAACATTAGAAAAACAATGAAATTATTGAAAATCGATATGAAATCAATCAAAACTTATTGATTTTAACTAGTTTCAGAAGTTTTGACAAAGTTTTATTTAAGATTTTATGTTTTACACAACTTTTAATTACATAGCGATTTACATGCAAAATCTAGCTTTTTCACTACTTTTTCAACGCTAGTTTGTAAATATCAATAACTGTTTGAAAACATTAGAAAAACAATGAAATTATTGAAAATCGATATGAAATAAATCAAAACTTATTGATTCTAACTAGTTTCAGTAGTTTCGACAAAGTTATATTTAAGATTTTATGTTTTACACCGCTTTTAATTACATAGCGATTTACATGCAAAATCTAGCTTTTTTCACTACTTTTTCAACGCTAGTTTGTAAATATCAATAACTGTTTGAAAACATTAGAAAAACAATGAAATTATTGAAAATCGATATGAAATCAATCAAAACTTATTGATTTTAACTAGTTTCAGAAGTTTTGACAAAGTTATATTAAAGATTTTATGTTTTACACAGCTTTTAATTACATAGCGATTTACATGCAAAATCTAGCTTTTTTCACTACTTTTTCAACGCTAGTTTGTAAATATCAATAACGGTTTGAAAACATTAGAAAAACAATGAAATTATTGAAAATCGATATGAAATCAATCAAAACTTATTAATTTTACCTAGTTTCAGAAGTTTTGACAAAGTTTTATTTAAGATTTTATGTTTTACACAACTTTAAATTACATAGCGATTTACATGCAAAATCTAGCTTTTTTCACTACTTTTTCAACGTTATTTTGTAAATATCAATAACTGTTTGAAAACATTAGAAAAACAATGAAATTATTGAAAATCGATATGAAATCAATCAAAACTTATTGATTTTAACTAGTTTCAGATGTTTTGACAAAGTTTTATTTAAGATTTTATGTTTTACACAACTTTTAATTACATAGCGATTTAGATGCAAAATCTAGCAGTTTTGACTACTTTTTAACGCTAGTTTGTAAATATCAATAACTGTTTGAAAACATTTGAAAAACAATGAAATTATTGAAAATCGATATGAAATCAATCAAAACTTATTCATTTTAACTAGTTTCAGAAGATTTGACAAAGTTTTATTTAAGATTTTATGTTTTACACAACTTTTAATTACATAGCGATTTACATGCAAAATCTAGCTTTTTTCACTACTTTTTCAACGTTATTTTGTAAATATCAATAACTGTTTGAAAACATTAGAAAAACAATGAAATTATTGAAAATCGATATGAAATCAATCAAAACTTATTGATTTATCTAGTTTCAGATGTTTTGACAAAGTTTTATTTAAGATTTTATGTTTTACACAACTTTTAATTACATAGCAATTTAGATGCAAAATCTAGCAGTTTTGACTACTTTTTAACGCTAGTTTGTAAATATCAATAACTGTTTGAAAACATTAGAAAAACAATGAAATTATTGAAAATCGATATGAAATCAATCAAAACTTATTGATTCTAACTAGTTTCAGTAGTTTCGACAAAGTTATATTTAAGATTTTATGTTTTACACAGCTTTTAATTACATAGCGATTTACATGCAAAATCTAGCTTTTTTCACTACTTTTTCAACGCTAGTTTGTAAATATCAATAACTGTTTGAAAACATTAGAAAAACAATGAAATTATTGAAAATCGATATGAAATCAATCAAAACTTATTGATTTTAACTAGTTTCAGAAGTTTTGACAAAGTTATATTAAAGATTTTATGTTTTACACAGCTTTTAATTACATAGCGATTTACATGCAAAATCTAGCTTTTTTCACTACTTTTTCAACGCTAGTTTGTAAATATCATTAACGGTTTGAAAACATTAGAAAAACAATGAAATTATTGAAAATCGATATGAAATAAATCAAAACTTATAGATTCTAACTAGTTTCTGTAGTTTTGACAAAGTTATATTAAAGATTTTATGTTTTACACAGCTTTTAATTACATAGCGATTTAGATGCAAAATCTAACTGTTTTGACTACTTTTTAACGCTAGTTTGTAAATATCAATAACTGTTTGAAAACATTAGAAAAACAATGAAATTATTGAAAATCGATATGAAATCAATCAAAACTTATTGATTTTAACTAGTTTCAGAAGTTTTGACAAAGTTTTATTTAAGATTTTATGTTTTACACAACTTTTAATTACATAGCGATTTACATGCAAAATCTAGCTTTTTTCACTACTTTTTCAACGCTAGTTTGTAAATATCAATAACTGTTTGAAAACATTAGAAAAACAATGAAATTATTGAAAATCGATATGAAATCAATCAAAACTTATTGATTTTAACTAGTTTCAGACGTTTTGACAAAGTTATATTAAAGATTTTATGTTTTACACAACTTTTAATTACATAGCGATTTACATACAAAATCTAGCTGTTTTGACTACTTTTTAATGCTAGTTTGTAAATATCAATAACTGTTTGAAAACATTAGAAAAACAATGAAATTATTGAAAATCGATATGAAATCAATCAAAACTTATTGATTTTAACTAGTTTCAGAAGTTTTGACAAAGTTTTATTTAAGATTTTATGTTTTACACAACTTTTAATTACATAGCGATTTACATGCAAAATCTAGCTTTTTCACTACTTTTTCAACGCTAGTGTGTAAATATCAATAACTGTTTGAAAACATTAGAAAAACAATGAAATTATTGAAAATCGATATGAAATAAATCAAAACTTATTGATTCTAACTAGTTTCAGTAGTTTCGACAAAGTTATATTTAAGATTTTATGTTTTACACAGCTTTTAATTACATAGCGGTTTAGATGCAAAATCTAACTGTTTTGACTACTTTTTAACGCTAGTTTGTAAATATCAATAACTGTTTGAAAACATTAGAAAAACAATGAAATTATTGAAAATCGATATGAAATCAATCAAAACTTATTGATTTTAACTAGTTTCAGAAGTTTTGACAAAGTTTTATTTAAGATTTTATGTTTTACACAACTTTTAATTACATAGCGATTTACATCCAAAATCTAGCTTTTTTCACTACTTTTTCAACGCTAGTTTGTAAATATTAATAACTGTTTGAAAACATTAGAAAAACAATGAAATTATTGAAAATCGATATGAAAACAATCAAAACTTATTGATTTTAACTAGTTTCAGAAGTTTTGACAAAGTTTTATTTAAGATTTTATGTTTTACACAACTTTTAATTACATAGCGATTTACATGCAAAATCTAGCTTTTTTCACTACTTTTTCAACGCTGGTTTGTAAATATCAATAAATGTTTGAAAACATTAGAAAAACAATGAAATTATTGAAAATCGATATGAAATCAATCAAAACTTATTGATTTTAACTAGTTTCAGAAGTTTTGACAAAGTTTTATTTAAGATTTTATGTTTTACACAACTTTTAATTACATAGCGATTTACATGCAAAATCTAGCTTTTTTCACTACTTTTTCAACGCTAGTTTGTAAATATCAATAACTGTTTGAAAACATTAGAAAAACAATGAAATTATTGAAAATCGATATGAAATCAATCAAAACTTATTGATTTTAACTAGTTTCAGAAGTTTTGACAAAGTTTTGTTTAAGATTTTATGTTTTACACAACTTTTAATTACATAGCGATTTACATGCAAAATCTAGCTTTTTTCACTACTTTTTCAACGCTAGTTTGTAAATATCAATAACTGATTGAAAACATTAGAAAAACAATGAAATTATTGAAAATCGATATGAAATCAATCAAAATTTATTGATTTTAACTAGTTTCAGACGTTTTGACAAAGTTATATTAAAGATTTTATGTTTTACACAACTTTTAATTACATAGCGATTTACATGCAAAATCTAGCTTTTTTCACAACTTTTTCAACGCTAGTTTGTAAATATCAATAACTGTTTGAAAACATTAGAAAAACAATGAAATTATTGAAAATCGATATGAAATAAATCAAAACTTATTGATTCTAACTAGTTTCAGTAGTTTTGACAAAGTTATATTTAAGATTTTATGTTTTACACAGCTTTTAATTACATAGCGATTTACATGCAAAATCTAGCTGTTTTGACTACTTTTTAATGCTAGTTTGTAAATATCAATAACTGTTTGAAAACATTAGAAAAACAATGAAATTATTAAAAATCGATATGAAATCAATCAAAACTTATTGATTTTAACTAGTTTCAGAAGTTTTGACAAAGTTTTATTTAAGATTTTATGTTTTACACAGCTTTTAATTACATAGCGATTTACATGCAAAATCTAGCTTTTTTCACAACTTTTTCAACGCTAGTTTGTAAATATCAATAACTGTTTGAAAACATTAGAAAAACAATGAAATTATTGAAAATCGATATGAAATGAATCAAAACTTATTGATTCTAACTAGTTTCAGTAGTTTCGACAAAGTTATATTTAAGATTTTATGTTTTACACAGCTTTTAATTACATAGCGATTTACATGCAAAATCTAGCTTTTTTCACTACTTTTTCAACGCTAGTTTGTAAATATCAATAACTGTTTGAAAACATTAGAAAAACAATGAAATTATTGAAAATCGATATGAAATCAATCAAAACTTATTGATTTTAACTAGTTTCAGAAGTTTTGACAAAGTTATATTAAAGATTTTATGTTTTACACAGCTTTTAATTACATAGCGATTTACATGCAAAATCTAGCTTTTTTCACTACTTTTTCAACGCTAGTTTGTAAATATCATTAACGGTTTGAAAACATTAGAAAAACAATGAAATTATTGAAAATCGATATGAAATAAATCAAAACTTATAGATTCTAACTAGTTTCTGTAGTTTTGACAAAGTTATATTAAAGATTTTATGTTTTACACAGCTTTTAATTACATAGCGATTTAGATGCAAAATCTAACTGTTTTGACTACTTTTTAACGCTAGTTTGTAAATATCAATAACTGTTTGAAAACATTAGAAAAACAATGAAATTATTGAAAATCGATATGAAATCAATCAAAACTTATTGATTTTAACTAGTTTCAGAAGTTTTGACAAAGTTTTATTTAAGATTTTATGTTTTACACAACTTTTAATTACATAGCGATTTACATGCAAAATCTAGCTTTTTTCACTACTTTTTCAACGCTAGTTTGTAAATATCAATAACTGTTTGAAAACATTAGAAAAACAATGAAATTATTGAAAATCGATATGAAATCAATCAAAACTTATTGATTTTAACTAGTTTCAGACGTTTTGACAAACTTATATTAAAGATTTTATGTTTTACACAACTTTTAATTACATAGCGATTTACATGCAAAATCTAGCTTTTTTCACTACTTTTTCAACGCTAGTTTGTAAATATCAATAACTGTTTGAAAACATTAGAAAAACAATGAAATTATTGAAAATCGATATGAAATCAATCAAAACTTATTGATTTTAACTAGTTTCAGAAGTTTTGACAAAGTTATATTAAAGATTTTATGTTTTACACAGCTTTTAATTACATAGCGATTTAGATGCAAAATCTAGCTGTTTTGACTACTTTTTAATGCTAGTTTGTAAATATCAATAACTGTTTCAAAACATTAGAAAAACAATGAAATTATTGAAAATCGATATGAAATCAATCAAAACTTATTGATTTTAACTAGTTTCAGAAGTTTTGACAAAGTTTTATTTAAGATTTTATGTTTTACACAACTTTTAATTACATAGCGATTTACATGCAAAAACTAGCTTTTTCACTACTTTTTCAACGCTAGTTTGTAAATATCAATAACTGTTTGAAAACATTAGAAAAACAATGAAATTATTGAAAATCGATATGAAATAAATCAAAACTTATTGATTCTAACTAGTTTCAGTAGTTTCGACAAAGTTATATTTAAGATTTTATGTTTTACACAGCTTTTAATTACATAACGATTTACATGCAAAATCTAGCTTTTTTCACTACTTTTTCAACGCTAGTTTGTAAATATCAATAACTGTTTGAAAACATTAGAAAAACAATGAAATTATTGAAAATCGATATGAAATCAATCAAAACTTATTGATTTTAACTAGTTTCAGAAGTTTTGACAAAGTTATATTAAAGATTTTATGTTTTACACAGCTTTTAATTACATAGCGATTTAGATGCAAAATCTAACTGTTTTGACTACTTTTTAACGCTAGTTTGTAAATATCAATAACTGTTTGAAAACATTAGAAAAACAATGAAATTATTGAAAATCGATATGAAATCAATCAAAACTTATTGATTTTAACTAGTTTCAGAAGTTTTGACAAAGTTTTATTTAAGATTTTATGTTTTACACAACTTTTAATTACATAGCGATTTACATGCAAAATCTAGCTTTTTTCACTACTTTTTCAACGCTAGTTTGTAAATATCAATAACTGTTTGAAAACATTAGAAAAACAATGAAATTATTGAAAATCGATATGAAATCAATCAAAACTTATTGATTTTAACTAGTTTCAGACGTTTTGACAAAGTTATATTAAAGATTTTATGTTTTACACAACTTTTAATTACATAGCGATTTACATGCAAAATCTAGCTGTTTTGACTACTTTTTAATGCTAGTTTGTAAATATCAATAACTGTTTGAAAACATTAGAAAAACAATGAAATTATTGAAAATCGATATGAAATCAATCAAAACTTATTGATTTTAACTAGTTTCAGAAGTTTTGACAAAGTTTTATTTAAGATTTTATGTTTTACACAACTTTTAATTACATAGCGATTTACATGCAAAATCTAGCTTTTTCACTACTTTTTCAACGCTAGTGTGTAAATATCAATAACTGTTTGAAAACATTAGAAAAACAATGAAATTATTGAAAATCGATATGAAATAAATCAAAACTTATTGATTCTAACTAGTTTCAGTAGTTTCGACAAAGTTATATTTAAGATTTTATGTTTTACACAGCTTTTAATTACATAGCGGTTTAGATGCAAAATCTAACTGTTTTGACTACTTTTTAACGCTAGTTTGTAAATATCAATAACTGTTTGAAAACATTAGAAAAACAATGAAATTATTGAAAATCGATATGAAATCAATCAAAACTTATTGATTTTAAATAGTTTCAGAAGTTTTGACAAAGTTTTATTTAAGATTTTATGTTTTACACAACTTTTAATTACATAGCGATTTACATCCAAAATCTAGCTTTTTTCACTACTTTTTCAACGCTAGTTTGTAAATATTAATAACTGTTTGAAAACATTAGAAAAACAATGAAATTATTGAAAATCGATATGAAAACAATCAAAACTTATTGATTTTAACTAGTTTCAGAAGTTTTGACAAAGTTTTATTTAAGATTTTATGTTTTACACAACTTTTAATTACATAGCGATTTACATGCAAAATCTAGCTTTTTTCACTACTTTTTCAACGCTGGTTTGTAAATATCAATAAATGTTTGAAAACATTAGAAAAACAATGAAATTATTGAAAATCGATATGAAATCAATCAAAACTTATTGATTTTAACTAGTTTCAGAAGTTTTGACAAAGTTTTATTTAAGATTTTATGTTTTACACAACTTTTAATTACATAGCGATTTACATGCAAAATCTAGCTTTTTTCACTACTTTTTCAACGCTAGTTTGTAAATATCAATAACTGTTTGAAAACATTAGAAAAACAATGAAATTATTGAAAATCGATATGAAATCAATCAAAACTTATTGATTTTAACTAGTTTCAGAAGTTTTGACAAAGTTTTGTTTAAGATTTTATGTTTTACACAACTTTTAATTACATAGCGATTTACATGCAAAATCTAGCTTTTTTCACTACTTTTTCAACGCTAGTTTGTAAATATCAATAACTGTTTGAAAACATTAGAAAAACAATGAAATTATTGAAAATCGATATGAAATCAATCAAAATTTATTGATTTTAACTAGTTTCAGACGTTTTGACAAAGTTATATTAAAGATTTTATGTTTTACACAACTTTTAATTACATAGCGATTTACATGCAAAATCTAGCTTTTTTCACAACTTTTTCAACGCTAGTTTGTAAATATCAATAACTGTTTGAAAACATTAGAAAAACAATGAAATTATTGAAAATCGATATGAAATAAATCAAAACTTATTGATTCTAACTAGTTTCAGTAGTTTTGACAAAGTTATATTTAAGATTTTATGTTTTACACAGCTTTTAATTACATAGCGATTTACATGCAAAATCTAGCTGTTTTTACTACTTTTTAATGCTAGTTTGTAAATATCAATAACTGTTTGAAAACATTAGAAAAACAATGAAATTATTAAAAATCGATATGAAATCAATCAAAACTTATTGATTTTAACTAGTTTCAGAAGTTTTGACAAAGTTTTATTTAAGATTTTATGTTTTACACAGCTTTTAATTACATAGCGATTTACATGCAAAATCTAGCTTTTTTCACAACTTTTTCAACGCTAGTTTGTAAATATCAATAACTGTTTGAAAACATTAGAAAAACAATGAAATTATTGAAAATCGATATGAAATGAATCAAAACTTATTGATTCTAACTAGTTTCAGTAGTTTCGACAAAGTTATATTTAAGATTTTATGTTTTACACAGCTTTTAATTACATAGCGATTTACATGCAAAATCTAGCTTTTTTCACTACTTTTTCAACGCTAGTTTGTAAATATCAATAACTGTTTGAAAACATTAGAAAAACAATGAAATTATTGAAAATCGATATGAAATCAATCAAAACTTATTGATTTTAACTAGTTTCAGAAGTTTTGACAAAGTTATATTAAAGATTTTATGTTTTACACAGCTTTTAATTACATAGCGATTTACATGCAAAATCTAGCTTTTTTCACTACTTTTTCAACGCTAGTTTGTAAATATCATTAACGGTTTGAAAACATTAGAAAAACAATGAAATTATTGAAAATCGATATGAAATAAATCAAAACTTATAGATTCTAACTAGTTTCTGTAGTTTTGACAAAGTTATATTAAAGATTTTATGTTTTACACAGCTTTTAATTACATAGCGATTTAGATGCAAAATCTAACTGTTTTGACTACTTTTTAACGCTAGTTTGTAAATATCAATAACTGTTTGAAAACATTAGAAAAACAATGAAATTATTGAAAATCGATATGAAATCAATCAAAACTTATTGATTTTAACTAGTTTCAGAAGTTTTGACAAAGTTTTATTTAAGATTTTATGTTTTACACAACTTTTAATTACATAGCGATTTACATGCAAAATCTAGCTTTTTTCACTACTTTTTCAACGCTAGTTTGTAAATATCAATAACTGTTTGAAAACATTAGAAAAACAATGAAATTATTGAAAATCGATATGAAATCAATCAAAACTTATTGATTTTAACTAGTTTCAGACGTTTTGACAAACTTATATTAAAGATTTTATGTTTTACACAACTTTTAATTACATAGCGATTTACATGCAAAATCTAGCTTTTTTCACTACTTTTTCAACGCTAGTTTGTAAATATCAATAACTGTTTGAAAACATTAGAAAAACAATGAAATTATTGAAAATCGATATGAAATCAATCAAAACTTATTGATTTTAACTAGTTTCAGAAGTTTTGACAAAGTTATATTAAAGATTTTATGTTTTACACAGCTTTTAATTACATAGCGATTTAGATGCAAAATCTAGCTGTTTTGACTACTTTTTAATGCTAGTTTGTAAATATCAATAACTGTTTGAAAACATTAGAAAAACAATGAAATTATTGAAAATCGATATGAAATCAATCAAAACTTATTGATTTTAACTAGTTTCAGAAGTTTTGACAAAGTTTTATTTAAGATTTTATGTTTTACACAACTTTTAATTACATAGCGATTTACATGCAAAAACTAGCTTTTTCACTACTTTTTCAACGCTAGTTTGTAAATATCAATAACTGTTTGAAAACATTAGAAAAACAATGAAATTATTGAAAATCGATATGAAATCAATCAAAACTTATTGATTTTAACTAGTTTCAGAAGTTTTGACAAAGTTATATTAAAGATTTTATGTTTTACACAGCTTTTAATTACATAGCGATTTACATGCAAAATCTAGCTTTTTTCACTACTTTTTCAACGCTAGTTTGTAAATATCAATAACGGTTTGAAAACATTAGAAAAACAATGAAATTATTGAAAATCGATATGAAATCAATCAAAACTTATTGATTTTAACTAGTTTCAGAAGTTTTGACAAAGTTTTATTTAAGATTTTATGTTTTACACAACTTTAAATTACATAGCGATTTACATGCAAAATCTAGCTTTTTTCACTACTTTTTCAACGTTATTTTGTAAATATCAATAACTGTTTGAAAACATTAGAAAAACAATGAAATTATTGAAAATCGATATGAAATCAATCAAAACTTATTGATTTTAACTAGTTTCAGAAGTTTTGACAAAGTTTTATTTAAGATTTTATGTTTTACACAACTTTTAATTACATAGCGATTTACATGCAAAATCTAGCTTTTTTCACTACTTTTTCAACGCTAGTTTGTAAATATCAATAACTGTTTGAAAACATTAGAAAAACAATGAAATTATTGAAAATCGATATGAAATCAATCAAAACTTTTGATTTTAACTAGTTTCAGACGTTTTGACAAAGTTATATTTAAGATTTTATGTTTTACACAGCTTTTAATTACATAGCGGTTTAGATGCAAAATCTAACTGTTTTGACTACTTTTTAACGCTAGTTTGTAAATATCAATAACTGTTTGAAAACATTAGAAAAACAATGAAATTATTGAAAATCGATATGAAATCAATCAAAACTTATTGATTTTACCTAGTTTCAGAAGTTTTGACAAAGTTTTATTTAAGATTTTATGTTTTACACAACTTTTAATTACATAGCGATTTACATCCAAAATCTAGCTTTTTTCACTACTTTTTCAACGCTAGTTTGTAAATATCAATAACATTAGAAAAACAATGAAATTATTGAAAATCGATATGAAATCAATCAAAACTTATTGATTTTAACTAGTTTCAGAAGTTTTGACAAAGTTATATTAAAGATTTTATGTTTTACACAACTTTTAATTATATAGCGATTTAGATGAAAAATCTAGCAGTTTTGACTACTTTTTAACGCTAGTTTGTAAATATCAATAACTGTTTAAAAACATTTGAAAAACAATGAAATTATTGAAAATCGATATGAAATCAATCAAAACTTATTGATTTTAACTAGTTTCAGAAGATTTGACAAAGTTTTATTTAAGATTTTATGTTTTACACAACTTTTAATTACATAGCGATTTACATGCAAAATCTAGCTTTTTTCACTACTTTTTCAACGCTAGTTTGTAAATATCAATAACTGTTTGAAAACATTAGAAAAACAATGAAATTATTGAAAATCGATATGAAATCAATCAAAACTTATTGATTTTAACTAGTTTCAGACGTTTTGACAAAGTTATATTAAAGATTTTATGTTTTACACAACTTTTAATTACATAGCGATTTACATGCAAAATCTAGCTTTTTTCACAACTTTTTCAACGCTAGTTTGTAAATATAGATAACTGTTTGAAAACATTAGAAAAACAATGAAATTATTGAAAATCGATATGAAATAAATCAAAACTTATTGATTCTAACTAGTTTCAGTAGTTTTGACAAAGTTATATTTAAGATTTTATGTTTTACACAGCTTTTAATTACATAGCGATTTACATGCAAAATCTAGCTGTTTTGACTAATTTTTAACGCTAGATTGTAAATATCAATAACTGTTTGAAAACATTAGAAAAACAATGAAATTATTGAAAATCGATATGAAATCAATCAAAACTTATTGATTTTAACTAGTTTCAGAAGTTTTGACAAAGTTTTATTTAAGATTTTATGTTTTACACAACTTTTAATTACATAGCGATTTAGATGCAAAATCTAGCTTTTTTCACTACTTTTTCAACGCTGGTTTGTAAATATCAATAACTGTTTGAAAACATTAGAAAAACAATGAAATTATTGAAAATTGATATGAAATCAATCAAAACTTATTGATTCTAACTAGTTTCAGAAGTTTTGACAAAGTTATATTTAAGATTTTATGTTTTACACAGCTTTAAATTACATAGCGATTTACAGGCAAAATCTAGCTTTTTTGACTACTTTTTAACGCTAGTTTGTAAATATCAATAACTGTTTGAAAACATTAGAAAAACAATGAAATTATTGAAAATCGATATGAAATCAATCAAAACTTATTGATTTTAACTAGTTTCAGAAGTTTTGACAAAGTTTTATTTAAGATTTTATGTTTTACACAACTTTTAATTACATAGCGATTTACATGCAAAATCTAGCTTTTTTCACTACTTTTTCAACGCTAGTTTGTAAATAACAATAACTGTTTGAAAACATTAGAAAAACAATGAAATTATTGAAAATCGATACGAAATCAATCAAAACTTATTGATTTTAACTAGTTTCAGAAGTTTTGACAAAGTTTTATTTAAGATTTTATGTTTTACACAACTTTTAATTACATAGCGATTTACATGCAAAATCTAGCTTTTTTCACTACTTTTTCAACGCTAGTTTGTAAATATCAATAACTGTTTGAAAACATTAGAAAAACAATGAAATTATTGAAAATCGATATTAAATCAATCAAAACTTATTGATTTTAACTAGTTTCAGAAGTTTTGACAAAGTTTTATTTAAGATTTTATGTTTTACACAACTTTTAATTACATAGCGATATGCATGAAAAATCTAGCTTTTTTTTCAACGCTAGTTTGTAAATATCAATAACTGTTCGAAAACATTAGAAAAACAATGAAATTATTGAAAATCGATATGAAATCAATCAAAACTTATTGATTTTAACTAGTTTCAGAAGTTTCGACAAAGTTATATTAAATATTTTGTTTTACACAGCTTTTAATTACATGGCGATTTACATGCAAAATCTAGCTGTTTTGACTACTTTTTAACGCTAGTTTGTAAATATCAATAACTGTTTGAAAACATTTGAAAAACAATGAAATTATTGAAAATCGATACGAAATCAATCAAAACTTATTGATTTTAACTAGTTTCAGAAGATTTGACAAAGTTTTATTTAAGATTTTATGTTTTACACAACTTTTAATTACATAGCGATTTACATGCAAAATCTAGCTTTTTTCACTACTTTTTCAACGCTAGTTTGTAAATATCAATAACATTAGAAAAACAATGAAATTATTGAAAAACGATATGAAATCAATCAAAACTTATTGATTTTAACTAGTTTCAGAAGTTTTGACAAAGTTTTATTTAAGATTTTATGTTTTACACAACTTTAAATTACATAGCGATTTACATGCAAAATCTAGCTTTTTTCACTTCTTTTTCAACGTTATTTTGTAAATATCAATAACTGTTTGAAAACATTAGAAAAACAATGAAATTATTGAAAATCGATATGAAATCAATCAAAACTTATTGATTTTAACTAGTTTCAGATGTTTTGACAAAGTTTTATTTAAGATTTTATGTTTTACACAACTTTTAATTACATAGCGATTTACATGCAAAATCTAGCTTTTTTCACTACTTTTTCAACGCTAGTTTTTAAATATCAATAACTGTTTGAAAACATTAGAAAAACAATGAAATTATTGAAAATCGATATGAAATCAATCAAAACTTATTGATTTTACCTAGTTTCAGAAGTTTTGACAAAGTTATATTAAAGATTTTATGTTTTACACAACTTTTAATTACATAGCGATTTACATGCAAAATCTAGCTTTTTTCACTACTTTTTCAACGCTAGTTTGTAAATATAAATAACTGTTTGAAAACATTAGAAAAACAATGAAATTATTGAAAATCGATATGAAATCAATCAAAACTTATTGATTCTAACTAGTTTCACAAGTTTTGACAAAGTTATATTTAAGATTTTATGTTTTACACAACTTTTAATTACATAGCGATTTAGATGAAAAATCTAGCAGTTTTGACTACTTTTTAACGCTAGTTTGTAAATATCAATAACTGTTTGAAAACATTTGAAAAACAATGAAATTATTGAAAATCGATATGAAATCAATCAAAACTTATTGATTTTAACTAGTTTCAGAAGATTTGACAAAGTTTTATTTAAGATTTTATGTTTTACACAACTTTTAATTACATAGCGATTTACATGCAAAATCTAGCTTTTTTCACTACTTTTTCAACGCTAGTTTGTAAATATCAATAACTGTTTGAAAACATTAGAAAAACAATGAAATTATTGAAAATCGATATGAAATCAATCAAAACTTATTGATTTTAACTAGTTTCAGAAGTTTCGACAAAGTTATATTAAATATTTTATGTTTTACACAGCTTTTAATTACATGGCGATTTACATGCAAAATCTAGCTGTTTTGACTACTTTTTAACGCTAGTTTGTAAATATCAATAACTGTTTGAAAACATTAGAAAAACAATGAAATTATTGAAAATCGATATGAAATCAATCAAAACTTATTGATTCTAACTAGTTTCAGAAGTTTTGACAAAGTTATATTTAAGATTTTATGTTTTACACAGCTTTAAATTACATAGCGATTTACATGCAAAATCTAGCTTTTTTCACTACTTTTTCAACGCTAGTTTGTAAATATCAATAACTGTTTGAAAACATTAGAAAAACAATGAAATTATTGAAAATCGATATGAAATCAATCAAAACTTATTGATTCTAACTAGTTTCAGAAGTTTTGACAAAGTTATATTTAAGATTTTATGTTTTACACAACTTTTAATTACATAGCGATTTACATGCAAAATCTAGCTGTTTTGACTACTTTTTAACGCTAGTTTGTAAATATCAATAACTCTTTGAAAACATTAGAAAAACAATGAAATTATTGAAAATCGATATGAAATCAATCAAAACTTATTGATTTTAACTAGTTTCAGAAGTTTTGACAAAGTTTTATTTAAGATTTTATGTTTTACACAACTTTTAATTACATAGCGATTTACATGCAAAATCTAGCTTTTTTCACTACTTTTTCAACGCTAGTTTGTAAATAACAATAACTGTTTGAAAACATTAGAAAAACAATGAAATTATTGAAAATCGATACGAAATCAATCAAAACTTATTGATTTTAACTAGTTTCAGAAGTTTTGACAAAGTTTTATTTAAGATTTTATGTTTTACACAACTTTTAATTACATAGCGATTTACATGCAAAATCTAGCTTTTTTCACTACTTTTTCAACGCTAGTTTGTAAATATCAATAACTGTTTGAAAACATTAGAAAAACAATGAAATTATTGAAAATCGATATTAAATCAATCAAAACTTATTGATTTTAACTAGTTTCAGAAGTTTTGACAAAGTTTTATTTAAGATTTTATGTTTTACACAACTTTTAATTACATAGCGATATGCATGAAAAATCTAGCTTTTTTTTCAACGCTAGTTTGTAAATATCAATAACTGTTCGAAAACATTAGAAAAACAATGAAATTATTGAAAATCGATATGAAATCAATCAAAACTTATTGATTTTAACTAGTTTCAGAAGTTTCGACAAAGTTATATTAAATATTTTGTTTTACACAGCTTTTAATTACATGGCGATTTACATGCAAAATCTAGCTGTTTTGACTACTTTTTAACGCTAGTTTGTAAATATCAATAACTGTTTGAAAACATTTGAAAAACAATGAAATTATTGAAAATCGATACGAAATCAATCAAAACTTATTGATTTTAACTAGTTTCAGAAGATTTGACAAAGTTTTATTTAAGATTTTATGTTTTACACAACTTTTAATTACATAGCGATTTACATGCAAAATCTAGCTTTTTTCACTACTTTTTCAACGCTAGTTTGTAAATATCAATAACATTAGAAAAACAATGAAATTATTGAAAAACGATATGAAATCAATCAAAACTTATTGATTTTAACTAGTTTCAGAAGTTTTGACAAAGTTTTATTTAAGATTTTATGTTTTACACAACTTTAAATTACATAGCGATTTACATGCAAAATCTAGCTTTTTTCACTTCTTTTTCAACGTTATTTTGTAAATATCAATAACTGTTTGAAAACATTAGAAAAACAATGAAATTATTGAAAATCGATATGAAATCAATCAAAACTTATTGATTTTAACTAGTTTCAGATGTTTTGACAAAGTTTTATTTAAGATTTTATGTTTTACACAACTTTTAATTACATAGCGATTTACATGCAAAATCTAGCTTTTTTCACTACTTTTTCAACGCTAGTTTTTAAATATCAATAACTGTTTGAAAACATTAGAAAAACAATGAAATTATTGAAAATCGATATGAAATCAATCAAAACTTATTGATTTTACCTAGTTTCAGAAGTTTTGACAAAGTTATATTAAAGATTTTATGTTTTACACAACTTTTAATTACATAGCGATTTACATGCAAAATCTAGCTTTTTTCACTACTTTTTCAACGCTAGTTTGTAAATATAAATAACTGTTTGAAAACATTAGAAAAACAATGAAATTATTGAAAATCGATATGAAATCAATCAAAACTTATTGATTCTAACTAGTTTCACAAGTTTTGACAAAGTTATATTTAAGATTTTATGTTTTACACAACTTTTAATTACATAGCGATTTAGATGAAAAATCTAGCAGTTTTGACTACTTTTTAACGCTAGTTTGTAAATATCAATAACTGTTTGAAAACATTTGAAAAACAATGAAATTATTGAAAATCGATATGAAATCAATCAAAACTTATTGATTTTAACTAGTTTCAGAAGATTTGACAAAGTTTTATTTAAGATTTTATGTTTTACACAACTTTTAATTACATAGCGATTTACATGCAAAATCTAGCTTTTTTCACTACTTTTTCAACGCTAGTTTGTAAATATCAATAACTGTTTGAAAACATTAGAAAAACAATGAAATTATTGAAAATCGATATGAAATCAATCAAAACTTATTGATTTTAACTAGTTTCAGAAGTTTCGACAAAGTTATATTAAATATTTTATGTTTTACACAGCTTTTAATTACATGGCGATTTACATGCAAAATCTAGCTGTTTTGACTACTTTTTAACGCTAGTTTGTAAATATCAATAACTGTTTGAAAACATTAGAAAAACAATGAAATTATTGAAAATCGATATGAAATCAATCAAAACTTATTGATTCTAACTAGTTTCAGAAGTTTTGACAAAGTTATATTTAAGATTTTATGTTTTACACAGCTTTAAATTACATAGCGATTTACATGCAAAATCTAGCTTTTTTCACTACTTTTTCAACGCTAGTTTGTAAATATCAATAACTGTTTGAAAACATTAGAAAAACAATGAAATTATTGAAAATCGATATGAAATCAATCAAAACTTATTGATTCTAACTAGTTTCAGAAGTTTTGACAAAGTTATATTTAAGATTTTATGTTTTACACAACTTTTAATTACATAGCGATTTACATGCAAAATCTAGCTGTTTTGACTACTTTTTAACGCTAGTTTGTAAATATCAATAACTCTTTGAAAACATTAGAAAAACAATGAAATTATTGAAAATCGATATGAAATCAATCAAAACTTATTGATTTTAACTAGTTTCACAAGTTTTGACAAAGTTTTATTTAAGATTTTATGTTTTACACAACTTTTAATTACATAGCGATTTACATGCAAAATCTAGCTTTTTTCACTACTTTTTCAACGCTAGTTTGTAAATATCAATAACTGTTTGAAAACATTAGAAAAACAATGAAATTATTGATAATCGATATGAAATCAATCAAAACTTATTGATTTTAACTAGTTTCAGACGTTTTGACAAAGTTATATTTAAGATTTCATGTTTTACACCTTTTAATTACATAGCGGTTTAGATGCAAAATCTAACTGTTTTGACTACTTTTTAACGCTAGTTTGTAAATATCAATAACTGTTTGAAAACATTAGAAAAACAATGAAATTATTGAAAATCGATATGAAAGCAATCAAAACTTATTGATTTTAACTAGTTTCAGAAGTTTTGACAAAGTTTTATTTAAGATTTTATGTTTTACACAACTTTTAATTACATAGCGATTTACATCCAAAATCTAGCTTTTTTCACAACTTTTTCAACGCTAGTTTGTAAATATTAATAACTGTTTGAAAACATTAGAAAAACAATGAAATTATTGAAAATCGATATGAAATCAATCAAAACTTATTGATTTTAACTAGTTTCAGAAGTTTTGACAAAGTTTTATTTAAGATTTTATGTTTTACACAACTTTTAATTACATAGCGATTTACATGCAAAATCTAGCTTTTTTCACTACTTTTTCAACGCTAGTTTGTAAATATCAATAACATTAGAAAAACAATGAAATTATTGAAAAACGATATGAAATCAATCAAAACTTATTGATTTTAACTAGTTTCAGAAGTTTTGACAAAGTTTTATTTAAGATTTTATGTTTTACACAACTTTAAATTACATCGCGATTTACATGCAAAATCTAGCTTTTTTCACTACTTTTTCAACGTTATTTTGTAAATATCAATAACTGTTTGAAAACATTAGAAAAACAATGAAATTATTGAAAATCGATATGAAATCAATCAAAACTTATTGATTTTAACTAGTTTCAGAAGTTTTGACAAAGTTATATTCAAGATTTTATGTTTTACACAACTTTTAATTACATAGCGATTTACATGCAAAATCTAGCTTTTTTCACTACTTTTTCAACGCTAGTTTGTAAATATAAATAACTGTTTGAAAACATTAGAAAAACAATGAAATTATTGAAAATCGATATGAAATCAATCAAAACTTATTGATTCTAACTAGTTTCACAAGTTTTGACAAAGTTATATTTAAGATTTTATGTTTTACACAACTTTTAATTACATAGCGATTTAGATGAAAAATCTAGCAGTTTTGACTACTTTTTAACGCTAGTTTGTAAATATCAATAACTGTTTGAAAACATTTGAAAAACAATGAAATTATTGAAAATCGATATGAAATCAATCAAAACTTATTGATTTTAATAATTTCAGAAGATTTGACAAAGTTTTATTTAAGATTTTATGTTTTACACAACTTTTAATTACATAGCGATTTACATGCAAAATCTAGCTTTTTTCACTACTTTTTCAACGCTAGTTTGTAAATATCAATAACTGTTTGAAAACATTAGAAAAACAATGAAATTATTGAAAATCGATATGAAATCAATCAAAACTTATTGATTTTAACTAGTTTCAGACGTTTTGACAAAGTTATATTAAAGATTTTATGTTTTACACAACTTTTAATTACATAGCGATTTACATGCAAAATCTAGCTTTTTTCACAACTTTTTCAACGCTAGTTTGTAAATATCAATAACTGTTTGAAAACATTAGAAAAACAATGAAATTATTGAAAATCGATATGAAATAAATCAAAACTTATTGATTCTAACTAGTTTCAGTAGTTTTGACAAAGTTATATTTAAGATTTTATGTTTTACACAACTTTTAATTACATAGCGATTTACATCCAAAATCTAGCTTTTTTCACTACTTTTTCAACGCTAGTTTGTAAATATTAATAACTGTTTGAAAACATTAGAAAAACAATGAAATTATTGAAAATCGATATGAAATCAATCAAAACTTATTGATTTTAACTAGTTTCAGAAGTTTTGACAAAGTTTTATTTAAGATTTTATGTTTTACACAACTTTTAATTACATAGCGATTTACATGCAAAATTTAGCTTTTTTCACTGCTTTTTCAACGCTGGTTTGTAAATATCAATAACTGTTTGAAAACATTAGAAAAACAATGAAATTATTGAAAATCAATATGAAATCAATAAAAACTTATTGATTCTAACTAGTTTCAGAAGTTTTGACAAAGTTATATTTAAGATTTTATGTTTTACACAGCTTTAAATTACATAGCGATTTACATGCAAAATCTAGCTTTTTTGACTACTTTTTAACGCTAGTTTGTAAATATCAATAACTGTTTGAAAACAGTAGAAAAACAATGAAATTATTGAAAATCGATATGAAATCAATCAAAACTTATTGATTTTAACTAGTTTCAGAAGTTTTGACAAAGTTTTATATAAGATTTTATGTTTTACACAACTTTTAATTACATAGCGATTTACATCCAAAATCTAGCTTTTTTCACTACTTTTTCAACGCTAGTTTGTAAATATCAATAACATTAGAAAAACAATGAAATTATTGAAAATCGATATGAAATCAATCAAAACTTATTGATTTTAACTAGTTTCAGAAGTTTTGACAAAGTTATATTAAAGATTTTATGTTTTACACAACTTTTAATTATATAGCGATTTAGATGAAAAATCTAGCAGTTTTGACTACTTTTTAACGCTAGTTTGTAAATATCAATAACTGTTTAAAAACATTTGAAAAACAATGAAATTATTGAAAATCGATATGAAATCAATCAAAACTTATTGATTTTAACTAGTTTCAGAAGATTTGACAAAGTTTTATTTAAGATTTTATGTTTTACACAACTTTTAATTACATAGCGATTTACATGCAAAATCTAGCTTTTTTCACTACTTTTTCAACGCTAGTTTGTAAATATCAATAACTGTTTGAAAACATTAGAAAAACAATGAAATTATTGAAAATCGATATGAAATCAATCAAAACTTATTGATTTTAACTAGTTTCAGACGTTTTGACAAAGTTATATTAAAGATTTTATGTTTTACACAACTTTTAATTACATAGCGATTTACATGCAAAATCTAGCTTTTTTCACAACTTTTTCAACGCTAGTTTGTAAATATAGATAACTGTTTGAAAACATTAGAAAAACAATGAAATTATTGAAAATCGATATGAAATAAATCAAAACTTATTGATTCTAACTAGTTTCAGTAGTTTTGACAAAGTTATATTTAAGATTTTATGTTTTACACAGCTTTTAATTACATAGCGATTTACATGCAAAATCTAGCTGTTTTGACTAATTTTTAACGCTAGATTGTAAATATCAATAACTGTTTGAAAACATTAGAAAAACAATGAAATTATTGAAAATCGATATGAAATCAATCAAAACTTATTGATTTTAACTAGTTTCAGAAGTTTTGACAAAGTTTTATTTAAGATTTTATGTTTTACACAACTTTTAATTACATAGCGATTTAGATGCAAAATCTAGCTTTTTTCACTACTTTTTCAACGCTGGTTTGTAAATATCAATAACTGTTTGAAAACATTAGAAAAACAATGAAATTATTGAAAATTGATATGAAATCAATCAAAACTTATTGATTCTAACTAGTTTCAGAAGTTTTGACAAAGTTATATTTAAGATTTTATGTTTTACACAGCTTTAAATTACATAGCGATTTACAGGCAAAATCTAGCTTTTTTGACTACTTTTTAACGCTAGTTTGTAAATATCAATAACTGTTTGAAAACATTAGAAAAACAATGAAATTATTGAAAATCGATATGAAATCAATCAAAACTTATTGATTTTAACTAGTTTCAGAAGTTTTGACAAAGTTTTATTTAAGATTTTATGTTTTACACAACTTTTAATTACATAGCGATTTACATGCAAAATCTAGCTTTTTTCACTACTTTTTCAACGCTAGTTTGTAAATAACAATAACTGTTTGAAAACATTAGAAAAACAATGAAATTATTGAAAATCGATACGAAATCAATCAAAACTTATTGATTTTAACTAGTTTCAGAAGTTTTGACAAAGTTTTATTTAAGATTTTATGTTTTACACAACTTTTAATTACATAGCGATTTACATGCAAAATCTAGCTTTTTTCACTACTTTTTCAACGCTAGTTTGTAAATATCAATAACTGTTTGAAAACATTAGAAAAACAATGAAATTATTGAAAATCGATATTAAATCAATCAAAACTTATTGATTTTAACTAGTTTCAGAAGTTTTGACAAAGTTTTATTTAAGATTTTATGTTTTACACAACTTTTAATTACATAGCGATATGCATGAAAAATCTAGCTTTTTTTTCAACGCTAGTTTGTAAATATCAATAACTGTTCGAAAACATTAGAAAAACAATGAAATTATTGAAAATCGATATGAAATCAATCAAAACTTATTGATTTTAACTAGTTTCAGAAGTTTCGACAAAGTTATATTAAATATTTTGTTTTACACAGCTTTTAATTACATGGCGATTTACATGCAAAATCTAGCTGTTTTGACTACTTTTTAACGCTAGTTTGTAAATATCAATAACTGTTTGAAAACATTTGAAAAACAATGAAATTATTGAAAATCGATACGAAATCAATCAAAACTTATTGATTTTAACTAGTTTCAGAAGATTTGACAAAGTTTTATTTAAGATTTTATGTTTTACACAACTTTTAATTACATAGCGATTTACATGCAAAATCTAGCTTTTTTCACTACTTTTTCAACGCTAGTTTGTAAATATCAATAACATTAGAAAAACAATGAAATTATTGAAAAACGATATGAAATCAATCAAAACTTATTGATTTTAACTAGTTTCAGAAGTTTTGACAAAGTTTTATTTAAGATTTTATGTTTTACACAACTTTAAATTACATAGCGATTTACATGCAAAATCTAGCTTTTTTCACTTCTTTTTCAACGTTATTTTGTAAATATCAATAACTGTTTGAAAACATTAGAAAAACAATGAAATTATTGAAAATCGATATGAAATCAATCAAAACTTATTGATTTTAACTAGTTTCAGATGTTTTGACAAAGTTTTATTTAAGATTTTATGTTTTACACAACTTTTAATTACATAGCGATTTACATGCAAAATCTAGTTTTTTTCACTACTTTTTCAACGCTAGTTTTTAAATATCAATAACTGTTTGAAAACATTAGAAAAACAATGAAATTATTGAAAATCGATATGAAATCAATCAAAACTTATTGATTTTACCTAGTTTCAGAAGTTTTGACAAAGTTATATTAAAGATTTTATGTTTTACACAACTTTTAATTACATAGCGATTTACATGCAAAATCTAGCTTTTTTCACTACTTTTTCAACGCTAGTTTGTAAATATAAATAACTGTTTGAAAACATTAGAAAAACAATGAAATTATTGAAAATCGATATGAAATCAATCAAAACTTATTGATTCTAACTAGTTTCACAAGTTTTGACAAAGTTATATTTAAGATTTTATGTTTTACACAACTTTTAATTACATAGCGATTTAGATGAAAAATCTAGCAGTTTTGACTACTTTTTAACGCTAGTTTGTAAATATCAATAACTGTTTGAAAACATTTGAAAAACAATGAAATTATTGAAAATCGATATGAAATCAATCAAAACTTATTGATTTTAACTAGTTTCAGAAGATTTGACAAAGTTTTATTTAAGATTTTATGTTTTACACAACTTTTAATTACATAGCGATTTACATGCAAAATCTAGCTTTTTTCACTACTTTTTCAACGCTAGTTTGTAAATATCAATAACTGTTTGAAAACATTAGAAAAACAATGAAATTATTGAAAATCGATATGAAATCAATCAAAACTTATTGATTTTAACTAGTTTCAGAAGTTTCGACAAAGTTATATTAAATATTTTATGTTTTACACAGCTTTTAATTACATGGCGATTTACATGCAAAATCTAGCTGTTTTGACTACTTTTTAACGCTAGTTTGTAAATATCAATAACTGTTTGAAAACATTAGAAAAACAATGAAATTATTGAAAATCGATATGAAATCAATCAAAACTTATTGATTCTAACTAGTTTCAGAAGTTTTGACAAAGTTATATTTAAGATTTTATGTTTTACACAGCTTTAAATTACATAGCGATTTACATGCAAAATCTAGCTTTTTTCACTACTTTTTCAACGCTAGTTTGTAAATATCAATAACTGTTTGAAAACATTAGAAAAACAATGAAATTATTGAAAATCGATATGAAATCAATCAAAACTTATTGATTCTAACTAGTTTCAGAAGTTTTGACAAAGTTATATTAAATATTTTATGTTTTACACAGCTTTTAATTACATGGCGATTTACATGCAAAATCTAGCTGTTTTGACTACTTTTTAACGCTAGTTTGTAAATATCAATAACTGTTTGAAAACATTAGAAAAACAATGAAATTATTGAAAATCGATATGAAATCAATCAAAACTTATTGATTCTAACTAGTTTCAGAAGTTTTGACAAAGTTATATTTAAGATTTTATGTTTTACACAGCTTTAAATTACATAGCGATTTACATGCAAAATCTAGCTGTTTTGACTACTTTTTAACGCTA
Source organism: Acanthosepion lycidas (assembly GCA_963932145.1). Lineage (NCBI taxonomy): Eukaryota > Metazoa > Mollusca > Cephalopoda > Sepiida > Sepiidae > Acanthosepion > Acanthosepion lycidas. The sequence continues at coordinate 6,642 of CAWVQA010001317.1, read as the reverse complement.
GTTTGTAAATATCAATAACTCTTTGAAAACATTAGAAAAACAATGAAATTATTGAAAATCGATATGAAATCAATCAAAACTTATTGATTTTAACTAGTTTCACAAGTTTTGACAAAGTTTTATTTAAGATTTTATGTTTTACACAACTTTTAATTACATAGCGATTTACATGCAAAATCTAGCTTTTTTCACTACTTTTTCAACGCTAGTTTGTAAATATCAATAACTGTTTGAAAACATTAGAAAAACAATGAAATTATTGATAATCGATATGAAATCAATCAAAACTTATTGATTTTAACTAGTTTCAGACGTTTTGACAAAGTTATATTTAAGATTTCATGTTTTACACCTTTTAATTACATAGCGGTTTAGATGCAAAATCTAACTGTTTTGACTACTTTTTAACGCTAGTTTGTAAATATCAATAACTGTTTGAAAACATTAGAAAAACAATGAAATTATTGAAAATCGATATGAAAGCAATCAAAACTTATTGATTTTAACTAGTTTCAGAAGTTTTGACAAAGTTTTATTTAAGATTTTATGTTTTACACAACTTTTAATTACATAGCGATTTACATCCAAAATCTAGCTTTTTTCACAACTTTTTCAACGCTAGTTTGTAAATATTAATAACTGTTTGAAAACATTAGAAAAACAATGAAATTATTGAAAATCGATATGAAATCAATCAAAACTTATTGATTTTAACTAGTTTCAGAAGTTTTGACAAAGTTTTATTTAAGATTTTATGTTTTACACAACTTTTAATTACATAGCGATTTACATGCAAAATCTAGCTTTTTTCACTACTTTTTCAACGCTAGTTTGTAAATATCAATAACATTAGAAAAACAATGAAATTATTGAAAAACGATATGAAATCAATCAAAACTTATTGATTTTAACTAGTTTCAGAAGTTTTGACAAAGTTTTATTTAAGATTTTATGTTTTACACAACTTTAAATTACATCGCGATTTACATGCAAAATCTAGCTTTTTTCACTACTTTTTCAACGTTATTTTGTAAATATCAATAACTGTTTGAAAACATTAGAAAAACAATGAAATTATTGAAAATCGATATGAAATCAATCAAAACTTATTGATTTTAACTAGTTTCAGATGTTTTGACAAAGTTTTATTTAAGATTTTATGTTTTACACAACTTTTAATTACATAGCGATTTACATGCAAAATCTAGCTTTTTTCACTACTTTTTCAACGCTAGTTTTTAAATATCAATAACTGTTTGAAAACATTAGAAAAACAATGAAATTATTGAAAATCGATATGAAATCAATCAAAACTTATTGATTTTAACTAGTTTCAGAAGTTTTGACAAAGTTATATTCAAGATTTTATGTTTTACACAACTTTTAATTACATAGCGATTTACATGCAAAATCTAGCTTTTTTCACTACTTTTTCAACGCTAGTTTGTAAATATAAATAACTGTTTGAAAACATTAGAAAAACAATGAAATTATTGAAAATCGATATGAAATCAATCAAAACTTATTGATTCTAACTAGTTTCACAAGTTTTGACAAAGTTATATTTAAGATTTTATGTTTTACACAACTTTTAATTACATAGCGATTTAGATGAAAAATCTAGCAGTTTTGACTACTTTTTAACGCTAGTTTGTAAATATCAATAACTGTTTGAAAACATTTGAAAAACAATGAAATTATTGAAAATCGATATGAAATCAATCAAAACTTATTGATTTTAACTAGTTTCAGAAGATTTGACAAAGTTTTATTTAAGATTTTATGTTTTACACAACTTTTAATTACATAGCGATTTACATGCAAAATCTAGCTTTTTTCACTACTTTTTCAACGCTAGTTTGTAAATATCAATAACTGTTTGAAAACATTAGAAAAACAATGAAATTATTGAAAATCGATATGAAATCAATCAAAACTTATTGATTTTAACTAGTTTCAGACGTTTTGACAAAGTTATATTAAAGATTTTATGTTTTACACAACTTTTAATTACATAGCGATTTACATGCAAAATCTAGCTTTTTTCACAACTTTTTCAACGCTAGTTTGTAAATATCAATAACTGTTTGAAAACATTAGAAAAACAATGAAATTATTGAAAATCGATATGAAATAAATCAAAACTTATTGATTCTAACTAGTTTCAGTAGTTTTGACAAAGTTATATTTAAGATTTTATGTTTTACACAACTTTTAATTACATAGCGATTTACATCCAAAATCTAGCTTTTTTCACTACTTTTTCAACGCTAGTTTGTAAATATTAATAACTGTTTGAAAACATTAGAAAAACAATGAAATTATTGAAAATCGATATGAAATCAATCAAAACTTATTGATTTTAACTAGTTTCAGAAGTTTTGACAAAGTTTTATTTAAGATTTTATGTTTTACACAACTTTTAATTACATAGCGATTTACATGCAAAATTTAGCTTTTTTCACTGCTTTTTCAACGCTGGTTTGTAAATATCAATAACTGTTTGAAAACATTAGAAAAACAATGAAATTATTGAAAATCAATATGAAATCAATAAAAACTTATTGATTCTAACTAGTTTCAGAAGTTTTGACAAAGTTATATTTAAGATTTTATGTTTTACACAGCTTTAAATTACATAGCGATTTACATGCAAAATCTAGCTTTTTTGACTACTTTTTAACGCTAGTTTGTAAATATCAATAACTGTTTGAAAACAGTAGAAAAACAATGAAATTATTGAAAATCGATATGAAATCAATCAAAACTTATTGATTTTAACTAGTTTCAGAAGTTTTGACAAAGTTTTATATAAGATTTTATGTTTTACACAACTTTTAATTACATAGCGATTTACATGCAAAATCTAGCTTTTTTCACTACTTTTTCAACGCTAGTTTGTAAATATCAATAACTGTTTGAAAACATTAGAAAAACAATGAAATTATTGAAAATCGATATGAAATCAATCAAAACTTTTGATTTTAACTAGTTTCAGACGTTTTGACAAAGTTATATTTAAGATTTTATGTTTTACACAGCTTTTAATTACATAGCGGTTTAGATGCAAAATCTAACTGTTTTGACTACTTTTTAACGCTAGTTTGTAAATATCAATAACTGTTTGAAAACATTAGAAAAACAATGAAATTATTGAAAATCGATATGAAATCAATCAAAACTTATTGATTTTACCTAGTTTCAGAAGTTTTGACAAAGTTTTATTTAAGATTTTATGTTTTACACAACTTTTAATTACATAGCGATTTACATCCAAAATCTAGCTTTTTTCACTACTTTTTCAACGCTAGTTTGTAAATATCAATAACATTAGAAAAACAATGAAATTATTGAAAATCGATATGAAATCAATCAAAACTTATTGATTTTAACTAGTTTCAGAAGTTTTGACAAAGTTATATTAAAGATTTTATGTTTTACACAACTTTTAATTATATAGCGATTTAGATGAAAAATCTAGCAGTTTTGACTACTTTTTAACGCTAGTTTGTAAATATCAATAACTGTTTAAAAACATTTGAAAAAACAATGAAATTATTGAAAATCGATATGAAATCAATCAAAACTTATTGATTTTAACTAGTTTCAGAAGATTTGACAAAGTTTTATTTAAGATTTTATGTTTTACACAACTTTTAATTACATAGCGATTTACATGCAAAATCTAGCTTTTTTCACTACTTTTTCAACGCTAGTTTGTAAATATCAATAACTGTTTGAAAACATTAGAAAAACAATGAAATTATTGAAAATCGATATGAAATCAATCAAAACTTATTGATTTTAACTAGTTTCAGACGTTTTGACAAAGTTATATTAAAGATTTTATGTTTTACACAACTTTTAATTACATAGCGATTTACATGCAAAATCTAGCTTTTTTCACAACTTTTTCAACGCTAGTTTGTAAATATCAATAACTGTTTGAAAACATTAGAAAAACAATGAAATTATTGAAAATCGATATGAAATAAATCAAAACTTATTGATTCTAACTAGTTTCAGTAGTTTTGACAAAGTTATATTTAAGATTTTATGTTTTACACAGCTTTTAATTACATAGCGATTTACATGCAAAATCAAGCTGTTTTGACTAATTTTTAACGCTAGATTGTAAATATCAATAACTGTTTGAAAACATTAGAAAAACAATGAAATTATTGAAAATCGATATGAAATCAATCAAAACTTATTGATTTTAACTAGTTTCAGAAGTTTTGACAAAGTTTTATTTAAGATTTTATGTTTTACACAACTTTTAATTACATAGCGATTTAGATGCAAAATCTAGCTTTTTTCACTACTTTTTCAACGCTGGTTTGTAAATATCAATAACTGTTTGAAAACATTAGAAAAACAATGAAATTATTGAAAATTGATATGAAATCAATCAAAACTTATTGATTCTAACTAGTTTCAGAAGTTTTGACAAAGTTATATTTAAGATTTTATGTTTTACACAGCTTTAAATTACATAGCGATTTACAGGCAAAATCTAGCTTTTTTGACTACTTTTTAACGCTAGTTTGTAAATATCAATAACTGTTTGAAAACATTAGAAAAACAATGAAATTATTGAAAATCGATATGAAATCAATCAAAACTTATTGATTTTAACTAGTTTCAGAAGTTTTGACAAAGTTTTATTTAAGATTTTATGTTTTACACAACTTTTAATTACATAGCGATTTACATGCAAAATCTAGCTTTTTTCACTACTTTTTCAACGCTAGATTGTAAATAACAATAACTGTTTGAAAACATTAGAAAAACAATGAAATTATTGAAAATCGATACGAAATCAATCAAAACTTATTGATTTTAACTAGTTTCAGAAGTTTTGACAAAGTTTTATTTAAGATTTTATGTTTTACACAACTTTTAATTACATAGCGATTTACATGCAAAATCTAGCTTTTTTCACTACTTTTTTCAACGCTAGTTTGTAAATATCAATAACTGTTTGAAAACATTAGAAAAACAATGAAATTATTGAAAATCGATATGAAATCAATCAAAGCTTATTGATTTTAACTAGTTTCAGAAGTTTTGACAAAGTTATATTTAAGATTTTATGTTTTACACAACTTTTAATTACATAGCGATTTACATGCAAAATCTAGCTTTTTTCACTACTTTTTCAACGTTAGTTTGTAAATATCAATAACACTTTGAAAACATTAGAAAAACAATAAAATTATTGAAAATCGATATGGAATCAATCAAAACTTATTGATTATAACTAGTTTCAGAAGTTTTGACAAAGTTTTGTTTTAGATTTTATGTTTTACACAACTTTTAATTACATAGCGATTTACATGCAAAATCAAGCTGTTTTTGACTACTTTTTAACGCTAGTTTGTAAATATCAATAACTCTTTGAAAACATTACAAAAACAATGAAATTATTGAAAATCGATATGGAATCAATCAAAACTTATTGTTTTCAACTAGTTTCAGAAGTTTTGACCAAGGGTTATTATAAGTTTTATGTTTTGCAAAGGTTTTCATTACATAGCGATTTACATGCAAAATCTAGCTGTTTTCACTACTTATTCAGCTCTAGTATACAGATATAAATAACTTAATGAAAACATTAGAAAAACATGTAAATTATTGAAAATCGATATGAAATCAATCAAAACTTATTGTTTTCAACTAGTTTCATAAGTTTTGACAATTTTTAACTTTAAATTACATAGCGATTTACATGCAAAATCTAGCTTTTTTCACTTCTTTTTCAACGTTATTTTGTAAATATCAATAACTGTTTGAAAACATTAGAAAAACAATGAAATTATTGAAAATCGATATGAAATCAATCAAAACTTATTGATTTTAACTAGTTTCACAAGTTTTGACAAAGTTTTATTTAAGATTTTATGTTTTACACAACTTTTAATTACATAGCGATTTACATGCAAAATCTAGCTTTTTTCACTACTTTTTCAACGCTAGTTTTTAAATATCAATAACTGTTTGAAAACATTAGAAAAACAATGAAATTATTGAAAATCGATATGAAATCAATCAAAACTTATTGATTTTACCTAGTTTCAGAAGTTTTGACAAAGTTATATTAAAGATTTTATGTTTTACACAACTTTTAATTACATAGCGATTTACATGCAAAATCTAGCTTTTTTCACTACTTTTTCAACGCTAGTTTGTAAATATAAATAACTGTTTGAAAACATTAGAAAAACAATGAAATTATTGAAAATCGATATGAAATCAATCAAAACTTATTGATTCTAACTAGTTTCACAAGTTTTGACAAAGTTTTATTTAAGATTTTATGTTTTACACAACTTTTAATTACATAGCGATTTAGATGCAAAATCTAGCAGTTTTGACTACTTTTTAACGCTAGTTTGTAAATATCAATAACTGTTTGAAAACATTTGAAAAACAATGAAATTATTGAAAATCGATATGAAATCAATCAAAACTTATTGATTTTAACTAGTTTCAGAAGATTTGACAAAGTTTTATTTAAGATTTTATGTTTTACACAACTTTTAATTACATAGCGATTTACATGCAAAATCTAGCTTTTTTCACTACTTTTTCAACGCTAGTTTGTAAATATCAATAACTGTTTGAAAACATTAGAAAAAC
>CAWVQA010001316.1:102500-112500 GCA_963932145.1 Acanthosepion lycidas | reverse complement strand
AGATTTGATATCAGCCTCGTCGTTCCCAACTCGCTTCCCAAGCCAGGTTACCAAGGTAACTGCACTGATCCTCCAGTCCGCTTACCCACGTAGTGAATTGATCTTAGGCAGACGAGATCAAACAGTGGTTGGGGCCGTACTGCAAACCGAATTCAACGGGGGTGATACCACACAAGTATGCATAAAAGACAATAAAATGAAAACTCAAAAGTTCAAAGTATCAAAGAAAAAGGTAACAAACTTTATGTCTAGTTGTTCGATACATAGGTCTGCATCTATCTCCCGACCCCTTCTATGGATTTTGACACATCGTTTTCCGCTAGGCAAGTTTTAACACTTCAAGTTGTCTGCTCTCTAAGAAATTGGTGTTTCGGTGGGTCTTTGGACGAAAGTCAAAAAAAAAATTATTTCAGTGATCTGGATCTAGGTCGCTCTTCAAAATAATTGTTCTTGGGTTGAAGAGGGGTCCGGAATGTGCGTGAATCTTGGTCAGCTATCTGCGAGGCTTGCTTCAACTGAAGACTGACTCTGGGAACTGCTGGAACTCAACTCTACTCTGCTCGTTGTGGCTTCGTTTATATGGGCGCCGACCAAAACCGGGGTGAGTTTGTCGGCGCCGGGAGGTTCCACGATAATTCTAAATACATATCCACCTCTCTGGTTAGGAATTTCCACCTTTTTCCATTTTTGGGAACCTCTCCTCACTCCCACCTTCTCATCATACTTCAGAGGGGCGTGAACTGCCCTCCCCACTTCTTCGTAGCAACCTCTCTTACTCATCCTCCAGATGGGCTGCAACAGCCTCCCTCGTGCGTCACGTGATCACCACTCGACCAATGATGTCTTAGTCGGGCGTGGACGAATCCGCGGCTTTGTTTCAGGAAGAGAAAAAATATCTTGCTTAACTAAAAAAAAATTATCTCTTCTCTTTCCCTTTTCTTCCTCTTAATGATGTTATCATTTCTCTGGCCGCAAACGGGACAATATGACTATGGCGGTCATAACTCTTGTTCTACACGTGGTTTACGTCAGGTATTTTATCGCTAATTATCAGAATGTGTGGTCTTCCTAACACGGTCTCAAAAAGAAACATCTCCAAAGTTCCAGTCAGTCTGTCGCCTCGAAGAAAGAAAAAAAAACACTTCTAGGTTCCCATTCATTTTCCTTCGGTACATATTTCTGATAACATAATTTTATATCTGTCCAAAGTCCCTTTAGTTGCCTGTTTTTCGTCACTTATCGAATTAACATTTTCATTTGAAATTTTTTTCTTTGGCCCGCCGGTCTGTAGTTGATAATAAGATGTCTTCCCGTACCAATAGTTTGTTTTCATATCCTTAGATAACACAGCCGATGCCAAAACATATCTGATTCTTTCCCTTTCTTTTTACTCAGAATTTCCCTGTCATTGTAATGACACTCTTTCGCCATTTGTTACTTATCAAAATATCCTTTTATCCATTGTCTCTTAGCCGTGTGTGTGTTCTTGCTTATCACTCACGATTCGGTCCTTAGCCTCTCCTTTTTTTCTTTCTTTTCCCTTTCTGCCTCGTTAAATGGTGCCACAATCCTCCCGTAACCGATTTGTTATTTACCCGTAAATGACACCTAAACCCAAATACACCATTTAACATGCATCATGCATTTGTCCCATGCAATTCTATACTACTTTCCTACATGCAACGTAATGTTCTCTTTCAAGTTCTTCTGTTCTACATGCAATGTAATGTTCTTTTTCATCTTCTTCTGTTCTACATGCAAATGTAATGTTCTCTTTCAAGTTCTTCAGTTCTTCATGCAATGTAATGTTCTTTTTCAAGTTCTTCTATTCTATATGTAATGTAATGTGTGCGTGTGCCTGTGGGTGCAGATGTGGTTACTATGGCTTGTTCTTCTTGGTCAATGTTTTCCTCTCCGCTGTGGGAGGTTTTTCCGCCGCACGTGGCGGTCTCACGCCAGCCTCCTCCGCTGGTCTTCCTGCAATTTCTTCGCCGATTCTGTATGAGTAAGGAACAGTGCTCGGCATCTCCCTCTCGAGTTGCTGCATGCGCACTGGATTGTCGTTCGTTAATCTCCTCTTACTCTTAATCTTCCATACTACTATACCCCCGATGGCTATAACTATGAATGTACCCATCACTATTGACCAACTTATCGCGATCTGCTCATCGCCTTCCCAAGCCATACCTTCATTTCCCAACGCATTTAACTTGTCCCTCAATTGATCCATATCGATCTTTTCTATCGGCTTCATTAGTTCTGGCATTTTATTGAAGGTAACATTGGAGAATCCCTTCACTATTGGCTCCCATAATTCTGTACAATTGACTAAGCCTCTGCCAATCATTTCTATGATTGAATCTTTTTCTTCATATCTTTCTTCTTCCTGGTAATAGGGGGGTAAGGACATAGATATCCCAAATGCCGAACATCCCATGGGTAACTTTAACAGGGATAATGGTGGCCTTACTCTTAATGTCCTCGTGGACTCTCCCCCACACACCCTAGACAAGCTGATAGGTTTCTGTGTGGCTACTGCCCACACCCCGTCTGAAACACTGATAACTTGTGGTAATGCCGTGTTTGCTAATACCTCCACTTGGCAGGTTCTCTTAATTCCTTCTCTCTTCCATTCAAACAATTCTAGTATGCACATTTTGCGGTTACCGGTTATATAGATAGGGCTCAACGAGGTACAAGTCCCTAGAGCATCATCTCTACACTTTATAGCTTCTTCAGCTGTTAGCAACATGAATTTCGTTCTCCCTGAATTTAAAGCTATGTATTCTGTTTCCACCTTGTACCTTGCTATCATTCCCAAACCTTGATCTCTTCTGGGGTAGGGAATGGGTAAATTTATAACCTGGTATATATCGAATATACTCTCTCTATCTAACAACGGAACAGATATCACAACTAATAGTCGTCTATTTTCCAACAAGGTCACACATCCCAGTGCATTATAATATTTCCACAATTCTTTGGTGGGGTCCACTGGCAGCCTTAAATGGTGGGGTAACTAGGCCTGTATTCCGAGCAGCACTTCCTTTAGGCGACCCGGGTTTACTATGCTTGGGGAGAGGTGTCCCAATGACAGCATGTCTAATTGCGCTCTCACGTGTTCCAGCAAGGTCGTCAACGACTGACTAGTTTGTCGTACCTTATTCGTAATTGTCATCAGTTGGAAATATTTTTGCATGAATCCGCTCATTTCTTGTAATTCGATCATTACAGTTACTGTATCATTAATTACCTCTTGTCTCAACCCTGCCAGGTTATCTATTAACCAATTGATCCTGGCTCTGTTTTTGGCCACCTCTAACCTTGTCACATTTAATATGGTCACACTCTCCCTTGCCACTTGAGCAAGCGTCCTCTAGTTTACTTCCACTTCTCCCAGTTTCCTTCTTATGAATTTAACGTCATCTTCAGTCACTGTTCCAAACAGGACATTTAACGCTTTTCCTACAATCGGAACTACTGATCTATTTTCCCGCGTCTGCAGTAACTCTATTCCCTTCAGGTAATTTTGCATGTCCCTCCATTGAGTCTCTATCATAGTGGCCTCTGATTCCAGGGAGTGTAGTAAACTAAGATACCCTTTTTCCTTGGGATAATCTTGCCCTACCTTCAACCGGGCTGCATCCAGCTGCGTTAGCTCATTTCTTAACTTATTTAGTAGCGACTCGTATGGTTTCAAATCTATCACGAATGTGATCAACCATTTAGACCTGGTTATTATTACTTCACTCGTCTTTTTAAAAATCGTGTTTCGGCTATGCTTCTCAGCTTCCGCCATCGTCACCATCAGTGTGGCTATCATCATCATCATCATCATCAGCCCTTTCATCTTGATCATTCCTGTAAGGTCACAAAATTCTCTTGTTGTTATTCTTCACAACCATTCAGTCTTGCTCAATTCATCACTCAATTATTCCATAATTTCTTACTACGTTCAGCTCTTCCCTCCTCTACTCCTAGCAGACAGAATGGCCCGGACAGGTGTGCGTGGCGCCCACTCCCAAAGGTCGTACTTCATGACACCACTGATGGCCAGTCAGCAATGCCAATAATCTTCTTCCGTCCTTCGTGAGATGCAGCCCGCGACTCCATCCCCTCCATCCACATCCACCACAGTCAGCCAGCAGGTTTTTGGATGAGCCAGTGTCGTTACCTGTCGACACCGACTGTTTCTATTCTGCACAGCCTTCTTTGTTCTACTGAGATTTGGGGTTCTTCACTCTTCTTGATCTCATCTTCCGAGGTGGTCCCTGCTCAACCTCTAACCTTCCCTCTGTGTTTAATTCCCGTCCAGGAGGTGTTTTGTCCTCTTCTTCCTCCCCTGATTCTTCCTTCTGTTTAGAGTCCTCGCCTTGGACGTCTTTAATACCTCCTGACTCTATGTCTAGATCTCTCTTGTTCCTTAGCTTTTCCTTGAGCTGGGAAAGGGGTATTTGATCCTCTTCCTCCCACTCGCTGGGCCCTTCGTCCTGTTCAGGGTGCCTCTTTTTAGAGCCCTTGGCTGCTTGATTGGATCTCCTCGTCTTTCTCTTCTTTTCCTTTGGACATGGGGGTGCGATGGCGACCTCGCAGGGTCTTCTCTGCACCGATTCAGTCGACGACTGAACACCGCTGATATCCGCCGAGGGTCCCAACCCCGTCACTCGGATCGCTTCGTCTATCTGGCCAAGTCGATCTATCTCCTCATTTTCTTCGGAATCTTCCTCCGTCTCCATTTCTTCCGGCTCAACCAGAGTTACCCTCCTTGTCCTTGTCCTTGTCTTCTTAGGCCTCGGCTCGCTCATTTCCAGGTTAGCTATTTCAGCCTTCTTTAGATCATTGGCATGGACCCTCCTTGCTCGTCCTTCCACTTGATCCCATATAACATATGATACTGGACCCGTCTGCTCTACTATCCGGTAGTACGGTTCCCATCTTTGGTCCAGCTTTCCTTCTCTCGTGGATTTTATAGTAGACAGGGTCTCCAACCTTCAATTCTACTACCTTTCTTTCAGCATTCACTCTCTCATTTCTTTTCTTCTGGGCCCTCTTTATTCTTCTTCTAGCCTGAACAAATATTTTATGTTGTTGTTCTAGCAACAGCTGATGATGATCTTCTCCCATATACTTTCTTCGGGGCTTCAATAGGTTATCAACAGGCAGGACCACGTCTCTGCCAAACAACATAAAGTAAGGAGAAAATCTGGAGGTTTCGTTTATCGTAAACCTCACGGCCGCCAGAGCCTGTGTCAAATACAAGTCCCAGTTTCCAGTGTTCTCTCTGACCAGCTTGGCCAATACATCTCCCAAGGTTCTATGAAACCTTTCCACTTTAGCATTTCCTTGGGGGTGATATGGAGATGTTTTTACATGCTCTATATTCAAACCTGTCAGCACTTCTCTCACTATGCTGTTTACATTCTCCGTGCCATTATCTGTTACCAACTGCACAGGGGAGCCATATTAGGGAAGATTTCACTTATTATCAAACCGGCCACAGTTCTAGCCTTCTTGTCTGGTACTGCAAATGCCTCAGGCCAATTTGTTAGCCAATCGACAAAACTCACTATGTAGTTGTTTCCCTGCGCAGTTTCCCCATATGGTCCTGATACATCCATACTCACTTTCTCGAAGGGGAAGTTCGGCACGTCCGTCTCCTCTAATGGTGCCATTTCCTGCCTTCTGCTCTGCGACTGACACACTACGCAGCTCCGAACATAGTTAGTGACCTCTCCGTACAATTTGGCCAATAGTACTTTCTTCCTATTAGATCACATGTCCTATCAATTCCCATGTGACCCAACCTCTCGTGGCACTGTTCCAATACCTCTGGTCTTAAACTTTTGGGCACATACAACTTGGGCTTGACTTCTTCATCCCTGCCTGAGAGATAATACAGCCTTTCCTCTATTATGGCCTACTTGGTGGTCTCTCCTGCCTTCACCTTTTCTCTCAGGTCAGCTATTTCACTGTCTGCCTGCTCCTTCTCAATTCCTTCTGTCCAGTAGGGATCGGTTATTATCTGTGTGTCCCCTTCTTCGTCCGATTCTAACATAGGGCGATCTTTTAGCTTATTAGAGTTAATTACTCCTATTCTATAGGCTTTATCATCTACTCCCTGCTCTACTTTTACAGATCTTTCTTCCAGTTGTTTCGGCATTCTTGAGAGTAAATCTGCGCACGTGTTTTCCTTCCCTGCCAAATACTCTATCTTACAGTGGTAGCCACTTAACTTAAGTGCCCACTGTTGAATCTTATTATTATTTGTCCACTCTGCCTGCAATAGGTACTGCAGAGGTTTGTGGTCTGTTTTTACAGTAAAGACCGCACCATTCAAGTAGTAGTCCAGTTTTTGGAGAGCATACATGATAGCATATGCTTCTCTTTCTATTACTGGCCATCTCTGTTGTGTCTCTGAGAGCTTATGAGAGAGAAAGTATATCGGTACTTCCTCTGGTAAGCCTGGCACTGGTCCTTCTTTATCGGGACACGGCTGGGTAAGAACTGCTCCTACACACTGCTCACTGGCATCAGTGTATAGTACCATGGGCTTGCTGAGGTCTGGGTACGTCAGCAGTGGGACGGCTGTCAACTGTTCTTTTAACGTATCAAATGCCTGTTGACAATCCCCTGTCCACTTGAACCTAGCGTATTTCTTCGTCAGGGCTACTAGTGGTATGGCAATTCTCGAAAATGCCGGAACGAAACGTCGGTAGTAACCTATAGCTCCTATAAAACCTCTTACCTGTCTCACTGTCTTAGATTCTGGCATTTCCCTTATGACTTTCACCTTATCCATGTCGGGTTTAATACCGTCTCCGTTTATAACAAAGCCCAAATATCTAGTCTCCTCCTTCAGAAACTGACACTTCGACAATTTTAATTTTAAGCCGTGTTTTCTCAACCTTCCCAACACTTGTTTTAGATGGAAAAAGTGTTGTTCTACTGTCTCCGAAAATATTAAGATATCGTCCAAATATGCCATGGCAAAGCTCTCGTATCCTACTAACACTATTGACATCAGCCGTTGGAAGATTCCCGGGGCATTAACTAAACCGAATGGCATCACCCTGAACTGAAACAGTCCTAGGTGACACGCAAATGCGGCCTTCTTGTCAGCCTCATCAAGGGCTACCTGCCAATACCCGGACCTCAAGTCCAACGTAGAGAAGTACTTTGCCTTCCCTAATAATGCCAATATGTCATCTATTAGTGGCAATGGCACCGCCAACGGCTTCGATATAGAATTCAGTTTCCTAAAATCTACACAAAAACGGTGCCCACCATCTTTCTTACCTACTATTACGATTGGGAAGCTCCAAGGGGAGATCGATCTTTCGATCATCCCAGCATATAACATCTCTTCTACTGCCTCTTCTACAAGGGGTCTTTTATGAATAGGTGTCCGGTAGGGTTTTAATTTCACAGGGGGTGATCTCCGGTGTCGATTTTCATTTTGACTGTGTGGGTCTGGCCCAATTCCTTGTCTGACTGGGCTACCACATCTCGATTATCCCTCAGCAGACCTCCCACCCTGGTTCTAAATTGATCCGGTGCTAATATATCTTCGTCTTCTATTCCTTCTGTTTGCTCTACAAGTTTTCTTCGTTCCTCTTCGAATCTCACCCGATTCAGAGTCCGTAGGGTTAGCGCTTTCCCTATCTCTTCCCCTCTCCTAACCTTTATAGTCTTTTGGGCCTGGTTCACCATCATAATGGGCACTAATTCAGCTGCCTCCACCACCGTCTCACACAGAGTTACCTCATTCTCTTCTAGGCCCTTCCCTTCCTCCACCACTATTGTTATATCGTCTTCCGGTGGGCATCCCAATGGCGTTCTCTCGCCATTCACTAACAGTGGGGTTGAACTCTACCTGGGCCCTCTGGCTCCGGAGCCAATCTTCTCCCAAGATTGCCTCCGTACACAGGTCGGGGGTTACGTAAAAATTTTGGGTGCTTCTTAATTTCCCAATCCTCACAGGGAGCCTCACCATCCCTTTTATCTTCAGGGTGGTTCCATCTGCTTGCGTGACATCTATGTCCGCTTCCCGTAACCTACTCTTCCGTTTCACCCGCCTGTATGCTTCCTCTCTCAGCAATGACACAGATGCTCCTGTATCTACCAGAGCTTTCATCGCCTTACCCCCTATCTCTTCTCTACAGGATAGCTCCTTCTCTTGCGTCAGCGAAGAGAACACTTGGGCTTTCCTCTTCCTGGGCTCCCACCCTTGGGTCATCCCAGCCATAGGCGCCGGCAGCAATAAATCACCTTCATTATTCTTACGGAAGGGAGTTCTGCGCTTTTCGCACCTGGGCGGGCCCGGCTGGACCTCTCCCAGTCTCCCGCGGCTGTTCCTAAGGATACAGCTTCTCTTCAAGTGCCCTGGTCTCCTACAAAACCAGTACCTTCTTGCCGGACAGTTCGCCCACCTGACCACATGTCCAACATTTTGCTCTTTTTCTCTTCAACTGGACTAACCTCTCGTTTACTCCCGGGGGGACCTGTCCTCTACCCAAGCGGCTCGCCCGACTACTGATCCAAGCTTTTATTTCCCTTCTTTTTAACTGGGCCACCCTCCCTCTTAATTCCGGGGTGGCCCGCTGGCTTTTCCCTGGTCTTGTCTCTTGGGCTCGGCCTTCTTTGTTAATATTGGTGGGGCGCCTTTTCTCAGCCCACACCACTTGGCCAGGTGTCCTCTCTTTCCACACCTGGTGCACCTGTCCTGTTCGAAGTCTGGGGGCAAACCCCACTTCGTCGGACATTCCGCCGCTCTGTGGTCCTCATGCCCACAGGTCCAGCAGACCAGCCCCTAACTACCCGGCGTGGGCTTATAAAATCCATGCCTGGTTGACCATGCATTTCTATTGGGGTCTTCTTCCCACACCTCAGGCTGATCTACTTCTAGCTTGACCCTCCGATTCCACGCTCTATTGCTGCCGATAGTCTCACCGGCCCCTCTTTCAGCACGTCGTGACGAACACGCTCGTCACTTAGGGCCTCCACATACAGGTGTGCTAACTGGGCCTGCATGACCGCATTGTCTCTAACCACTTCTGGGAAGGCCAATGATGACAGCTTCACCGCTCGGGCCCCCAATTCTCCAGGGGTTTCGTCCCGCAGCTGTGTCAGCTTTAAGAGGGCCCTCATGGACTCTATAGCCGTGCCCTTGTCGGTGAATTCCTTGGACAATAGTCCCTTTAATCTTTCCCAAGACAAGTGGGGTTGACTCTCCAAGAGCTCCTTCATAAACTCAGAGGCTTTCCCCTTTGTGGCATCATATGCCAGATACAGGGTCTCCTGATCTGTGAGTTCATATATAATTCGGCTCTTCTCCAGGATTGCCAGCCAGTTTTTGAAATCTTGCCCACTGCCGTCAAATGCTGGGACCCTCGGTCCACCCAACAACTTTCTCAGGTCAGCTGATAACCCTTGTCTAACCCCCGCTTCATCCCCCACTGTTCTATCTGAATCATAGTTCGACATATTTAAAGAGAAAGACAATCTACGCAGCAACAATCGAGGTTGGGAAATCAACCTCACAGACGATTCTGTTCTCGTTCCTCTCGGTCCCGGGTCGTTACTCAGCAACAGTGGTCGGTCCAGGGTCCTGTCCTGCTGTCACGGTACTAATTGTGGCAGTGGCTGTTCCAGGGTCCTATCCTGTAGTCACGGCACCAGTTGTGACGTCGTCCCCTGGTCGCAGCGCCAACCGTGACGTTCTATCCTAGTCTACCACGGCACCAACTGTGACGTCCCTAAACAGCACCAATTGTGACGTCCTCGCCGCGGCGCCAGCAGTTCGCTCCTCGCTGCTCTGTTCGGGTGTCGCTGCTCCAAATGTGACGCTCTAACCCCTTGGTGATTCGGGTGGGAATCTGGTTAGATTTGATATCAGCCTCGTCGTTCCCAACTCGCTTCCAACGCCTGGTTACCAAGGTAACTGCACTGATTCCCCAGTCCGCCTACCCACGTTGTGAATTGATCTTAGGCAGACGAGATC
>CAWVQA010001316.1:70000-95000 GCA_963932145.1 Acanthosepion lycidas | reverse complement strand
CTTTATCCATTCATCAGGCCTGATGATTGCATATAACATGAAACAGACTGTCCCTCTAAGTGTTG
Source organism: Acanthosepion lycidas (assembly GCA_963932145.1). Taxonomy (NCBI): domain Eukaryota; kingdom Metazoa; phylum Mollusca; class Cephalopoda; order Sepiida; family Sepiidae; genus Acanthosepion; species Acanthosepion lycidas. The sequence goes on along the minus strand of CAWVQA010001316.1, from coordinate 94,935 downwards.
ACTTCTATGTTCACTTTTATATTTATATATATGTATATGAATATATCTATATATATATGAAAATATATATATATATATATATATGAATATATATATATATATATTTATGAATATATATATATATATATTCATATATATATATGACTATATATATATATATGAATATATATATATATATGAATATATATATATATATATATATATATGTATATATATATATTCATATATATATATTCATATATATAGATATATAGATATATATCTATTAAATTAAATAACCACGTACTTACCATGTTAAAACTCACTCAAACTTTATTTTCTACCCAATAGCAGACAATATTACAAATATTAAAAAAATTGAAATAATTTGTTTATTTCCTATAGTTTAAAATCAACAAGGAATATAAATTTTGGCTTAGATATTCTTTTGAGTGCCAAATGGAAATAAACTGGATAAATAGAAAATAAGCATTCACAAATGGATCTTAAATTTGATATTTTTTTTTAATTTAAATATAAGCCTGGATACAGTGAAAATTCTCTTATAGTTGTGAGTGTTCTGACCTGTCAGCAGTTGTAGTCAAAGCAGTAGTGTCATACTATTTGTTACTGGTAAATAATAAGAAGGATGAATGAATCGAATGATGAATATGCCGATATACTCCTGATAAATAATAAGGTTTAATGAATAGATCGAACGACATACCAATAACCCCTGTGTGAAAGATTGAAGATTTTATTCCTCAAAAAATAGTATTTATTCGTTAAAAATTGAAATAGAGCTTACTCAGGCTACGAGATGTTTGGTTTTGTTTAACAGTATTTGTTTTGATTAAAAGGTTGAATCAACGTTTAGATATCCCAAAGTATAATTTTGGTAAAGCGAGAAGAACTCGTAGTAAATAATTGGAGAATCGGTTTACATGTCAAGGGATAGTTTTTGGCACTCATGATAATCGCGTGCCGGGTCAAGGATCGATTCATGATCAAACAGATTTACCTATATAAACCAGCGTAGTTATGCTGAAGAGGAAGCAGACGGTCGAGCAAGACGGAAGAAGCAGACGGTCAAGCGAGGCGGAAGAGTCCAGACGAGAGAGAGAGAGACGGGAGAGACCGTAATAGGTCGGCACATTGCCGTCACGTGCCTGGGCACCCGCAGGCGACCATTACAGGTTGCGGCGCTACAAGGCAGCAGAGAAAGGCAGCCGGGAAAAGCAGTCGAGAGAGAATTCAGAAGCAGACCGTCGTTGAGAGAGTCACGAGAGATTTGCAGGAGAATTAGAGAAGGAAGTTGATGGTAACAGTAAAGAACAGAACAATCAACACCAGCCGAAGACTTTTCTTTGATGTGGGAGCAATTTTATTGTTCCTTTCAATTCTTGTTTGGTGATTGTCAAATTTCTTTTTCTTTCTCGTCCTGAAAGACCTGATTTCCAGCAGCAAATGTTGTTTGACTCCTTCAATTAAATCCAAGACCTCCTTTTATGACCTAGAGGTAGACTCCGAATTCACTTCTCAGAGTTTGGAGGGAAACCTTTTGATTGGATCTAAATGAAAAACAAACGCAGCCGTTTTCCCACGAATAGAAATGTAACAAAAATATTTTTGAAATTAAGCAAGAGCCTAACACTTCTGTTTTCTCTCAGAAAAGTAAACCATATACAAGCTCAAGCAGCTTAAATTTCTGATACCCGTGGTACCAGTACAAAGACTACTACTAATACAAGAACACACTATAAAGGTCACTGTGCTAGACCACCAAACCCGGTGTTGGAATGCAGAAGACGATTAACTTCTTTTTGACAGGATTAACTGATGACTTAAGGGTCTCTTGACAATTATGCTGCAGACTGTTGGTGAAGACAGTCAGTTGCTGCTTAGCTCACAGCAAAGGCAGATGTGATAGCCAGTTTTAGTCATATGCATCCTAAATAGGAACCTAAATCATATCAACGTGGGGTTTTTATCATCACCAACTTGAGGACATTACAAGTAAAATCATTTTTTTTTGTCTCCTTCACATACTGCATGCCTTTTTTTGTTTTATCTGTGTAGGAAAATTTGTGGCGCGCGCACGCACACACACTCACATACACACACACATATATATATATATATGTGTGTATGTATGTATGTATGTATGTATTCCATCTTAGTATGATGTGGTCAAAAGAAATTAGCAACTCTGTTTCGGGACTCAATTTCAAATTAGATGTTTCTTCCCTCTACACCAGTTTCTAGGTATTTTTCGTTGTTCTCTTCCTTGTATGCACTTCGACATTCCTCCTGTCACAACCGTACGTACAGTACGATGTACCCCGACAGAGACGTCTCTCATCTCTGCAATGGTCTACTTATAATGGGGAATCACCAATCATTCACCCGGATGATAGACATACGGGCATCTCACAATACACAGTTGCTAATGAACCAATTTCTTGTGGGACAACAAAGAAGGTTCTCTTTTGATGGAACAACGTACTCTCAAATCGAATTCCTACATGCCAGACAAAGACGAACTCTTTTTCGTCAAGAATAAGGCAAGTCTTGTTCACCATTTCTACCATTTGACTCCGGTTCTGGTTCACTTTGTCTGCCACATATTGACTTACATTTGTGTATTTCACTGTTGTATATAAAACTGTTTTCATGCGTAACGAATTCCTTTAAGTTATCCTAGGCCTTGCTTTCATTGTGTTAAGATGTTAGTATACCAGGGATATACCGATGCCTATAGTAACCATTGGACAGTGGAAAAGACCAACATATTTCCTCTTTCTTTCCAAACACCCCATTATTGGGGAAGGAAACATCATCTAAGGTGTCATAGCCCACTTCAAAATGCAGAGAATTACATTCAAAAGAAACAAAAAGTGTACAGACGATGAGTAAAGTTACCACATCTTTCAGAAACACTTGTTTATCCTCATTGTCCATACCAATGCCAGATAAGTATCAGCCTCACTAATTTTGAAGAAAGTCTTATGAGAGTGGGAGTCAATGACGATATCTTGTAAACTTATTTATGATATAATTGGGCTTTTAATAAAAAAAAAATTACAACTTTCAAATATGCTATTACACCTTTTATGTGTTATGACATTTATTTTATTTTTAGTCAGTTTTTGTACCATTTTATAACCAGGAATTTTCACATTCTTACATTTATATGAAGTAAGGACAAGTCAACAATCAAAACCATGAGAAAGTTGTTTAATGAATATGTTTTGTCATTGATTATAGTAGGTGCAGTAAAGTAACTAGATTACCTCCCCTGGCAAGAACTCTCTGGACGATAGAGTAGTAAAAACAAGAAGGAACATGACCAGAATCTTAGTAGACTAAGAGATTGCAGACAAGTATGGTCACACCTTCAATGAGAAGAAGTCTGTATTAGCAGTGGAAGAGCTACAACTACTGGGATACAAGGTGAAAGACAATAGATCCGGCCAGACACTGAAAGGTTCCGACTATTAAGGGAACTCAAGGAACCCACATCCTTTGCTACCCAAGAAAGAATTGTGGGATATTTTCTATACTACAGCAAGTGAATTCGAAACTACTCAAACAAAATCCTAAAACTGAACCAGAATTCAACATTCCCACTTCCGGAAGAAACAAAATAAGCCTTTCAGGAGCAAAAGCAAAGTCTGGAAGATACTGTAGACAGTACAATTGAAGAAGACAAGTCATTTTAGGTACTGATAGATGCAATTAACCAGTGTATAGATACTACCCTGAACCAAGAGGGGTGCCCAATGACTTTTTGGCGTGAACGTCTTGAGAGAGTGGCCCTATTACCTAATACAAAAGCCCTTACACTGACAACTGACCAACAAGCCTTATCATTCATATTCAGTTATAAGAAACGGGCTATTCTATCCAAGAAAGATAAAATGAACAGTGTGTCAACATACACTTATGAGATATGACATAGACCCTGGGCCCTGAATGCACTCACAGAAGCAAACTGTGCAGTTATCAACACAGATACCTTAAAGGAGATTCATGAGTCCCTCAGCCTTCCAGGAGTCACCCGTATGGCTCATTTTGTGCGCACCAAAAACCTTCCTTACTCAGTGGAAGATATTCGCAGATGTATCTCGCAATGCAGAACGGGTACATATGAAAACCCCGATTCAGAAGGGAAACTGATCAAAGCAACTCAACCATTAGAAAGGCTGAAGACCCACTTCTGTCCCCATTATTGTAATGGCTGTTGAATGTAAATAGATGTATTTTTAACCGCACATATATTGATGTTATCAATCTGAGCCATCCCAAGGTCATTGTATCATAACAGTGGAGGTCAAGCAGGAAGATGTTCCACCAACAAGAGTGAGAAGGTTCTGGGTTTGGAAGGACAAAAAGTATTCCCCTTCAATTTCATCTATGTACAGAGTGGTCCGAAACTCTTGTCACCCATACCAAAAGTAACGAGGAGAACAATAGAACAACAAGTAATACAAAGTACATGTACTGGATTCAGTTTATTCACTTTCATTGACACTGTCACACATCGAAAAGGTCTGTATGAACACCATCATTTTTGTGGCACAAAATGATGCGACGCCATGTCCTGTGTGATATTTTACGAAGCTGTGCTTTATTGATTGCTGCAAAAGCTTTCTTAATGGCATCCTTCAATTGATGGGTATTCTGGTATTCTCTCTCCTTGATAATACCCCACGAAATGTGGAAATAGAAAATTATATTATATAGGGTTGATAAGACTTTTGGACAACCCTATAAATTGCATAATTAATTTCCATGTACTGTTCAAGATATTTTTTTAAAATTTTGCTGTTAAAAAACAATTTGCACCTATTAATGTTCTTGCTTCTCGATTCACGCAAGTGGTACTTAAACGATCGAAATTTCAGGATGAAAGCCACTTTCACAATGTAAAACTTGATTTTTATTCCATTTCGTGAAATACATCGATTTGATGTTTTGGCATATATCACCAGTGATGTTTTTAGCTGAGGATCATTAGCGGTTTCAGATCTGTCAACATCATACGCCATCTCCAAAGTGACTCAGCCGGTACTGATCGAATATCAACTCATGTGACATCGGTCTGCTACAACCATTCCCATAATGCACACAACACAATTTATTCATTGTAAATGCCTTTAAATTTAACAAATATAACGACGACAGGAATCACGTGAATTGTTAACTTTGAATTGTGTCAAAATTTGACCACACTACAAGCAGCATTTGTATTTTCCTTTTATCAAAGGAACTTTATTGGAAAGTATTCAAATATATGTGGATGTAACAGATGGCGTAATAGAGGCTTGAAGCAGGATACCGGTGAGCCAAGACTGAATTCCAGTCAAGATCATTACATCCACTTTTGCCCAAATAACCTTGGGAAAAGCTTGAATCCAGCTTTTCTCCCTCCCCTAACTATGGGTTAAATATCAAGGTTTTCTAGGTGCAGTTGGCAACCATTATAGAAAAAGGACAACTGAAACTTCTAAACTCTATGTGATCCTGATTGGGGGGGGCACATACGTAAACTGTAACTAAGGTCTGCTCAACATAGTTTCTGTATAAACTAGTTTGACTCAGTGAGTGTTGAAAAAAAACAAATGGGCTTCAGAAGATGGGCATGCTCGAAAAATGAGCAGCCATGTTTCTGAGAAATCGTACTGAATTCCAATGTGATGATGACGATTCAAATATCCGAATGTTAAATAATCCTCACATTGCTGCCAAAGAATTTATCAAAATGCTTGATTTGTATTTTTCATATTTTCACTTGTGTAATAAAATCCCTGATTGCAGCGGAAAATTAACCATCAAACTTACCGAGACGCCTTTTTGGGAGAGCATAGAGCCACACCCTCCCGAAGCTTTTTGGGGGAGCATAGAGCCACACCCTCACGATGCTTTTTTGGTTGAGCATAGAGCTACACTCTCACGATGCTTTTTGGGAGAGCATAGAGCCACACCCTCACAATGCTTTTTTGGTTGAGCATAGAGCCACAACCTCACGATGCTTTTTGGGAGAGAATAGAGCCACACCCTCATGATGCTTGTTGCTTTGACAGTTTCTACAGATTAGAGTGTCTACTATTTGTTTGGACTAAACACAAAATTTCACTGTGGATACACGATAGACGACAAATGGATGTAACAAAAAGTTTGTGGCTAACTTTTGTGTGTGGCAAAAAAGCAACTTACAGAGAAGTTGACTGCTATGTTAATCTCTGAGTCTGCAACAGTTTTATTTTATATTCCCTTAACAAATGCCCCAAATTATGTTTTTAGGAGGGACATGTAGGTAGTTGCAGTGCTGTCTGTTTATATCGCTAGCCATACGTCATGGGGTTGAGTTGGGCAGAAAGTTGGTAGAATGACAGATGTACGAAAATGACAATAGCAGCTGTCCTGAGTGTTACCTACCTAGCCACCCAGACTAAGAAAGCAAAGCCCTGAAAAAAAAAATAATCAAAATGGTGTAGGATGCCAGTCTACTAGAACGGCTAGCTAATCCCCATTGCAGTCACCCGCTCAGGCACAATTGTGTTTGTTCAGCATCCACAGAATTTACCTGAGGTCTATACTGCAACTATCCTGAGCAAACCTTAGTTACAGTTTCTAGCAGAGAGTGCATTTAATAGCGTAATCAATAGTCTGAACAAGCCTAGCACGCTCAAACCTTCGGTCATGATGACTTGTGACTTCGTGTTAGCACAATCTCCGATGGCTCCCAAGGGTACCGTCTATCCAATTTCATTCACAAGGCTCAACCCGTGTTATGGTTTCCAGGTACTTTCCAAAGGTACCGCACGCCGTGATTCCTCTTCCAGAAAGATAATGTAGCAAAAAGAAGAGAGAGAAACAAAAAAGTGACTAGAGGGTTCGCCGGCAAACCAGCTGTTCTTCTTCGCCGTCGGTTGCCTCAAAGAAATTGCGAGACTCCTTTTCTCGGCCGTTACACCGCGTAGTCGTGAAACGGACACCCAAATCAAACGCGCCTACTTCAACCGCCTCTTGGTCTGCCAGTCTATTCGCACGTCCGACTCTGTTTCACGAAGTCCGCCGAAATGACTCACCTTCTGCTGTGCCGCTGGCGCCTCGCCTTTTTATACTAGTCCGACACTGCTCAAATTTTTATGTGTGCTGGTACAATCTCGTTTTGGACGAGACCGGCGTGCACGAATCGCGTCCCCGACAGCAGCCATGTTTCCTTTTTGATTTGTCATGCAAGCAAGACACGTTCGCACATGTTTCGAGCTCCTTGGTAAATCATCACACCCCTCCCTGATCTCATGATCACAAAGGTAGCAGCCCGGCGGCTGTCGTTTTCGACGGGTGCTTCTTCGCAAAGGCAGGGCGGGGGGAGGGGGCTCTGATCTCTCTCCCCCTTCGGGTGGATTGTTAGAGGGAGGCTCTGCTTCTATTCCCTCTTCAGGTGGATCGACGCATACCACGCCTTCTTCGCCAAGCAGCAAACTTTCCGCCCCGCTCTCAGATGTGTCGTTGGAATCTTCCTCGGGTGCGTGGCGCGGGCGTAGATCCTTAACGTGGCGGGGTATTCCGTCCACCAGAAATGACTGCGGGCTGATCATTTTCCTCACCCGACCCTTGTTAAACCTGGTGGTGCACCGACTTATTGGCGCCTTGACCCACACGCGATCTCCGTACTGGTAGGAGCCGTGCCCAGGGTCTAAAGACATCGTTAGGGCGTCAATCCCTTTCACCCTCAGTTCGTATCGGTGGATCCTGTTGACGGGCGCAATCTGGAGTAATGTACTGTCTTTTGGTGTGACGTTGTACCAGTAGACAACTTCCTGTACGGAGCAGCGCATTCTGGCCGCGATCCGTTTTACTGTGTGGTGGCATCGCTCCGCTATACCATTCCCAGCTGAGGCATACGCGCAGCGGAACCGCAAGTTGACTTTCCACTCGCGCGCAAAAGCTCTGAATTCCCTGCTGCAGAAAGGTGGGTCGTTTTCTGTGAGTAGCTCATGGGGTGGGCCCCGCTCGAGGAACACTTTCAGCTGGGGAATGACGGCCGCCGAGTCTTGTCTTGTCTTGTCTTGTCTTGCCAACTGCTTCCAGATTGAAAAATGCGACGGGCCGCAGTCCGTCAGCGTTAGGAAATGATGGGCACCATAGTGGGTGATGTCCATCCCCAGTCTCTGCCAGTTTACGCTTACCTCAAGCTTTCCTTTTTTTCCAGTGAGTTGGTGCGGGGTCTATGGACTGACGTCCGTATAGCTGATCTAACGGCTGCTTTTGTCGTTGACGGACAGACTCTCCTGGCGAAGTAGGTAGTACACCGCACTCCTGGGTGACCACTGTTCTTGTGGATGGACAGGATTTGATCTGCGTCTAGTTCGTCCACATGGGTGGCGCCAATCATTGGCCTGGGTCCATTACATGTCTTCATTGCATCAGACCATCGCTGCGGTACACTTGTCAATCCATCAGCTATATTCAGGGCCGAAGGGACCAGTACCACGTCCACGGTCAGCTGATTCTCTTCCACGAACTCCTTAAGAGTGCTCAACCGCCACCTGATGAGCATTTCGTTTGCCGCCTTGGTGTGCACTCGCGCTCTCCCAGTCAGAGTATCCGATACCCAATGGTACATGCAAACGGAATCCGTTTTTAGGTGTAGCGTCTTGCTCTGCCACTGGAGTGCTAGATTGACGCCTTTCAACACGGCATCCAGCTCGGCCAGGTTGATGTGCTGAGCGTCATCTTTAGGTCGCAACCAGCAAGCGTCCTCCATCACCGTCTCGTGGCTCTCTAACGCTACTCTGGTCGCCAGGGAACTTGCATCGACCCACACATTTAGCTCCTGGGCATCCACGCACCACTCTCCACGAGCTGGATCGTCCCGCCGCACAGAATCCACGGTCTCAGACACCATGCGCTGGAGAAGGGCATCTTTTGTTTCATCGTCCCAACCCTTCGTAACTGTACTTGCTCTCCTCTTGAGCACTCCACATGCCACACGGAGCCAACCACACACTGGGAGGTGCCCAACAAGCTTTTCACACAGAGAGGACACCTTCCGTCGCGTAATGACATCGGGGACGTTAGGAACGACGCTTCCTCGTTTCCACCGCAGTCTTCCTTGTTCCATCGCGACGGCCAATCCTAGCACCCGTGCGCCATCCTCCAACCGTTCTGGGTCCTTGCATTCCAGCCCAAACTGGGCCAGATGTTTTTTTAACGCGGTTTGCAGGAACGACATCTTCGTTGACATAGACGTCGTCAATATAGGCAGATGCTGCATGACCCACAACTTCTTCCTGAGCCAGCACCGTACTGATGATCGCCTTCACAACGAGGGGGGCACGTTTAATCCAAATGCTAAACATCGCAGCATGAACGGGACACGTCTCCAATAGTCATGACATCCACCTTCACTTTCTTCCAAGACCAGCGCCGATCTGCATCCACAATTGTCCGTGAACAGCTGGTATCAATAAGCGCTGTGCATGTTGTTCCGTCAACAAGGACGTTTGCCACCGGGAGCGCAGTATTTACATCTTGGTTGGGGAGAAGGCTGGCGCTGATGCCCTGTCTTCTGTAGCGTTTCCCTAACAGTCTCGGACCCAATGTTCTAACTCCCCGCATTCGCATTAATAGCAGCGTGTTCCGCGCTTCCGGCAGTTTTTTTTGCCATGTGGCCTTTAACGCTACACCTGTAGCATGTCAGACTGGTGTGTGGGCCGCTCTTGGTGGGAGACGCTCCGACACTACGGGGTGGGCGCACAGCCACAACAACGCTCTGACTCATCTCCAGTAGTTGTCAGCACTCTCGCTCTTGCTAACAACTCCCCTACAGTCAGTGTTTCAACGTTCGGTGCCTGTCGGAGTTCGAGGGAAATTGCATCAGGAAAACCCATGACGAAGGCTAGTTTGGTGAGCCTTTTGTTATAGATAAGCGTATGGTTACAAGAAAGAAATACGACAATAGCAGAAATAGATTTACGTGGTTTATTTCAACAGGAACGTGAGGGTTTGGGACAGCTCCCTTGTAGTAGAGTTCATAAGCCGGCTTCGGATCTAGGTCGATCTCTCATAGTAGTTCACACATGTTGACGCTGGCACTCCCTGCTGATAGCTGATGTCGCTCGATCTGACCGTGACAGGTCTCTACACTGGTCACCTGTTGACTGCCTGTTGAACTTCTGTGTGACCCCTTTTATAGCGTTTTTTATGGCTTAACAGGCTCGAAAAACGAAGATAGTATAATTAGGAGGGAAGCATTTTTATTGGACGAAAAATAGAGCACTTTAAATATTATTTTATTTTTCGACCGGAACTCGAGTGTCGGGAACATTTGTAAACGAAGATAATGTTCATTTTGTGACGGGGCTTTGTCCCGTTCACATCCGGTTCTCGCTCTTGAGTATTTGCCTGTAAATCAGCCGAGATATGACTTATTTTATTTTATAACAAGGCTCCCCCAGATCTCGGTCTGATTTACAGTGAGTGTTATTCGTGTATATTTGGGTGATTAATTCATGATAAAGTCTCTGAAACGTGTGGGAAGTTGTCCTCGTGTTCTTCTTATTGGCATTTGTTTTGGTATGGAATTATTTGCAGAATTATGTGTCCCCGAAGGATGTGGAGGAGAATGATCCTGGTGACTGTTACATGGTGGAGGCAGAGGGATTGTATTAGAAAGATTTGATGGGCGTGGAGCCAGTCGTCGGATATGTGCACGGTGAATCCAGATTGTATCACCGTCATCGTTTTGCACCTGACACATCATATTGTTCGTTTTTATAATGGTGTAATTTCCTATCCAGGGCAGATGAGAGGATTGGGCAACAGTTGAGTGTGGCCGATGAAGTAAAACCTTGTCGCCTACTTGTATTGGGTCTTTGTATGTGAGGCGATTTAAGTTAGTCTCAAGTTTGTGGTCAGCTTCGTCGTTGGCCAGGGTGACGTGGTGGTGAACCTGCTTTAACAGGGCATTAATTTGCATTCCATATGCTCCAGGATCGTCGCTTGTAATTTCTTTTCTGTGTAGTGTAGGTAGGCCGATGTTGGGGTGACGGCCGGTAATGGCATAGTGTGAGGAGACACCGGTGGCGCTGTTGGTCGTGGCATTCATGGACAAGACGACAGATTCTAGAACGTCTGTCCATTCACAGTTCCTGTCTTCGCATAACATATAAAGTGCGTTCTTCATCGTGTGATGTTGTCTCTCGATATTTCCTGAGCTTTGCGGGCGCCAAGGACAGTGAAGTTCTTGCGTGATTGACATCTGGTTACAGAATTGTCGATAGACTTCTCCAGTGAAGTGTGTGCCTCGATCAGAGGATACTATGCATGGAATCTCTCTGTGTCGAAGGAAGAACTGGTACAATCCGCGAGCGGCGTCGATACCACGGTCTCTCGCGCATGGTATGGCGGTAAAGTGTCGGCTGAAGCTATCCAAGATGGTTAGGATGTAGCGTTTTCCCTTTGAGTTGGGCATTGTGACAAAGTCTATAAAGACGATATCGAATGATCTCTTTCCTCGTTTGCAGTGGCCAATGGGCCAGTGGGTACGTCTACCGTAGTTGCCCTTGCACTTAGCACACGTGTCGCAAGAATCGACATAGGCTTTGATGTCGCGGTTTTTGAATTCCCACCAGTAGCTGGAAAGGAGTTCTCGCATGCGGGTAACACCTGAGTGGTTGTTGCACTCGTGTGCCTGATAGAGGTATCTGGGTCGTAGTTTGTATGGTACAACCAATCTCGGAGAGTGTTTACTGTCTCTTATCATCAAAACAGAGGTGCCTGGTTCTAGAAAAAATTGGTGCAAATGTTTTTTGAAAAGCGTAGCTCGGTGGTCGTCAGGATCGATATGAGGTTCGCTTGGAGTGGGTGACTGGAGGGCGCTGAGGATCGTTGCCAGGGTGTCGTCCTTCTGCTGTTCATCTGCAATGCCGAGGTGGTTGCAGATTCTCTCAGTGGGGATGGTGGTGGTGGCGAAGAGAGACGGTCCTTGATTTTTTTGAAGGCTCTGTCGGCATTTTGCGTCCAGACAAACGGTTTATTAACCTTGTTGAGTTCGTGTATGGGACCCATAAGTTTTGAAAACATATCTGATCTGATTTGTTCGTGAAGACGTGTCTCTAGGAATTGTCTGATCCACACTAAACGGCCGATAAGGCTTTGTAATTCCTTTTTTGATGTTGGAGGTTTCATTTCCCTGATGGCACGAACGTATTTGGGATCAGCCTTGAATCCTTCGCTGTTTACTATGCGTCCGAGGAATTTTGCTTCTGGTGCGAGGAAGGAACATTTATCGGGATTCAGCTTGAGTCCAAATTTTCGGAGGGCAGTAAAGAATTGTTCGAGGGAGAGTATGTACTCCCTAAATGTCCTAGCGTGGACCAAGTTGTCGTCGATATAGGAGGAAATGTTGTCACGGGATGTGACCGTGGCTAGGGCTTCTGCTATGCAATGGGAGAAGATTTGTCCGGCAGATGTAAGGCCGAAGGCCAGGCGCGTGTATTGATAGCATTGGTCCTTCCATGTAAATGCTGTTTTGTATCGGTTTCGCTTGTCGACTTCAGTTTGCCAGTAGCCGCTGAGTAGATCGAGGGTAGTAAAATATCTGTTGCCTTTGCCGATTTTGTTGAACAAGTGGTCGATCCTTGGCATTGGGTAAGGGTCAAGATCGACTAAGACCTTGTTGAGAGTTCTTTTAAAGTTAGCAACGACGCGAATCGATCCGTTTTTCTTGCGTACGGCAAATACGGGGCTATTGAAGCCTTTGGGGATGCTGCAGTTTTCAATGATACCTTCATCAGCCATACGCTTAATTTCGGTATCTACGTCTGCTTCCAAAGTCTGGGCTATCGGGTGTTGTTTCTGGCTGCGAGACTGGCCGTTGGTTGGTATGCGGATGGGTCGGATGAATGTGCCTTTGCTGCTGCTTTCTGTGCCGATAATGCCAGCGTAGCGAATGAGTAAGTTTGCAGTGGCTTCTAGTTCGTCTCGGTTCGGGTGGTTAGGTAGCGATAACCCCTTTAGCCAGGTTAGCTTTTGATCCAGTGTCTGGATGTTGGGCTGTAGTTCCATAGTAGGCTGGTTTTGGATGATGTCCGCTTGGGCGCCATATGCTGGATCGTTTGTTGACGATGACGGTGATATGATTGCGGCTGTGTTGTGTATCCTGAGAAAAGTGTGCATCTGAATTCTATAGTCGCATTTTGGTTGTCAGATAGGAATCGAGTGTGTTGTGACGTAGGATATTTTGGCCGATCAGGATTGGTGTGATTTGGGTAGTTACCAGCACGTTAACCTTTTTGAATGTGGGTGAGTCTCGACTGCCGATGGTGATCTCGCAAGTCAGTTCGCCGAGGGCGGTGGTGCTGCCGTTGATTCTTTTTACTACGACGTCGGAGCGAGTCATGAGTTTCTTGGCTTCTCTGGGTAACTGAGATATTGGTACGATGAGGTGGAGCATCCAGAGTCTAGCATTGCGACGCCAGAGAAGGTGATGTCCCTGAAGTTGAAGGTGGACTGGACGAGCGGTGAATGGTGAGCGAGTCCTTGAAAATTGAAGGTGTGATTGCTGACATAGGGGCATGGCGAACGAGGCATCACATCTCGTCCTGCCCGAAGCGAAAATCCTGTTCCACATCATCTATGGCTTGTATATCATCATTCGTTGCGGTGATATGGGCCTGTTCCCGAGTGCGAGGTGGGTGGCGATATAAGCAGTTGCGTCCATGCAGACAGAGGCGACCTCTGAGGTAGTTCTTGCACACGCTGATTCGTGGTGTGTGCTGATGCTTTCTGCGTGTCGGATAGTGGCTATTTTCGGGAGGGTTGGTGAGGCCCGTCTGCTGTGGGTTTGGTTGGCTGCTGTGTCGGGGTGGCGCGTTTCTTTGGTTTGACCACTGTGGCTTCTGTGTGAAATACACAGTGTTGTGCGAAGTCGTGTCGTTGGATTTTACGCCACGATCAAGGTATATTTGAGCTTCGGAGGCTATGCCAATCGCTGAATAGTGGTTGTCCATTGTCTTGACGAGATGTGGGTAAAGATTTGAGTTCCAAATTTTCACCTTTTCGCTCATTAGCATAGCGCCGATGATGGAAATAAGTCCGTCGACTGTTAAGTCTGTATTTTTGTCTTTTTTGTATTTGTTTTTTATGTTGACGGCTGCCTCTCTAAGGGTGTTTTCGAGTCGAACCGCGAAGTCTGTTAATTTTTCACCGTCTCGCCGTTCCAGATCCCAGGCTCGACTGAGGTGTTGGAAGTTAGTCATCTGGCTTCCGTGGGCTGTTAATAAGTATTCCTTCAGTTGTCCTTTTTTGAGTCAACCATCTGCTGAAAGATACTTTGGTCCAGTAAATCTTTAGCAGACTTGAAGAATTCGCATTCCAGGCTGGGATAGGTACTGAGTTCTGGCGTGACGTGGATTGTGTATGCTTTGTTTAGGGCCGTGATGAATCGGTTGACGTCGTGTCCAGGGTGAAAAGTTCTCTCTAGCTTCAATATGTCGTGTATGGTTTGTTGGCGCATCATTAAGCTGTAATCGCCGTTTGTTTGAGCGGTGGAAGGTGTTGAAGTAGTTGATTTTAGGGCAGTCAGCATGTCGTTTATGTCGGCTTGAATTTCGTGTATCGTAGCTTCGGAAGGCTGTGTTGGTCCCGTTTTCAAATTGAATAGTAGTGTTTTCTGTTCCTTGATGAGAGTAAATAGTAATAAAAACGAGCCTCGAGCATTTCCTTTGCATCGGATCATTTCCTAACCTATGAGCAGTTCGTGAAGTGGCATCGGCACGAGTCTGTTGACGTGTTTCTAGCCGATGTGAAGAAACTAGCAGGACTATTTGGTGGGAAATCTGAGCAAGGACTAGCATGTGCGTTCATAGCAGGACTGCCAGCACACGTCAAGCAACTACTGCATGTTTCTTTCAGAATGAAAGACATGACTACAAGTCAACTATTGGGCTGAGTCCAGGCTATAATTTAGGATTTGACTATGACTGAAGAAATGGCTGCAGCTTGCATCTCACCATTCAGAGCAGTAACTGATAAACTTGCAACTGTTAAACGTCGGAAGTGTATGCGATGCTCTGGGTGAAATCACCTTTCCAATGACTGCTTGGTTCAACGAGAACATACACAAGCCCATCAGCCATGAAGGACATGCACAACAATGCTTTCCTTCGGTTTCTTCGGTTAGGCCACTTTGCTTCAGTGTGTCCAGAAAAAAAGGGAACAAGTTGCCAGCGCCAGTCTTTTCTCCAAGGGAGTTATGAATGAGGCACTACTTGTACTTGTCCTAGACGTTCCCATATATGGAATATGGCACTGGTGGACACAGGTTGCTCAAATTACACGCAAGTTGGCCTGTCAGGAGAAGGATGTGGACATACATACTATAAACGGAAACACCTTCAAATGCAGTGGAGTTGGAAACATCAAGCTTGCCATGGACAATATAGCTCCCATCGACGTCGAGCTATTGGGTTTTGAACTGTTGCTTGGGGTCGACACTATTAAAAAGCTGGATGGACTCTCAATGATGGAGTGTGGCAATGTACGGTTTCCCAAGCATGGGATGTCTTGTTGCACCACTATTGAAATAGAACCCGATTTCGGTACCAAATTCGACCCAAACAAGATGATATCGTCGCATCATGAAAGTTGTCATGTGTTCATACAGCAGTGAATTTGAGGAACAGGATGCACAAGTACCCAATACCAAAAAGTGTTACGTGTCTGGATAACAGTTGGTTGCAGCCTTATCCTGAAAAGGAATTTGGTCCCCCAAGAGGTCTAATTCTGTTGATGGCGGTAGTGCAGAAAAATAAAAGTAAAGTGCGGTTAGTATTAGAATATTGGGAACTAAATGAGTGCTTGGACGCACACACAGCCAATGCTGACATGTGTGCATAAAAACTGAGGGAGTGGCGCATATCCACAATTTACTTTGGCCCTTTCAAACCGTGATCCTCAAGATGAAGATATTACCCGACACAAATGGGTTTCAGGTTGAATATTGCACTAGCCATAACGAAAGCCATTGTTGACGCTGGGCTATCGAAAAAGTCAGTTTGACGGACAACCTGATCATGTATTGATGATATTTACGTTAACAATAGCATGACTTCAGCAGACCACTTAGCTGCTTCTGGTTTGACCTGCAAGAAACCAAAATGGTTACGAGATGGCGCTTGTGTTCTGGGTCTTCATGTTGAGGGCGAGAACAACTCACTTAATTGGAGGTATGGAAATGACATTCCATCAGGAATGAGTTCATGACGCAACGCAACGTCTCGTGGTGTAGAAAGCTGGTCACTTTCCTGCGTGAAGTTGGCTCCATGTTGCTGCATTATATTTTAAACACAGAAGTGTCAATCAAATTTGGCTGGGACAACGAAGTGACAGACCCCCCTCCTCTTAAGAACATGACTGAGGACATAGCAGCAAGAATACGCCAGAATAACCTTGCACAGAGCAAGTGATGCACAAAAGGACACACTTATGACGTGTGGGTTGATACAAGTTCTCTCACCACAGGGGTTTTGTTGGATGTTGACTAAAGCATTGTAGATGATGTATATTGTCTGCAGCCTGTGAATGACGCATGACATCAATCTAGCAGAAATGGATGCTATCCTGAAGGGTGTCAATTTAGCACTACGGTGAGGCGCAACGGGGCTTCATATCTTCATGAACTCCGCATGTGTGCACCAGTGGTTATCGGACCAACTAACTGGCAAAGCCAGAATACAAACTAAGACAGCAAGTGAGATGCTGATCTAGAGGCGTTTGAGTAATCTTCAAAAGCTGTTCCAAGAATACAAGTTGATCACTATAACTTTAGTGATGTCAAGTCAGAATCGATCGGATAAGCTCACAAGTGTACTGCAACAATGTGATCAAGAAGGTCAAGCCAGCACGACTTATATGCACTTGGATGGTGAACGAAATCTCTAGACCAGATAAGTGTCATACATTGCCAGAGTGGACAAACTGACATCAGGCAGACGCTGTATTTTGTTAGATGAGTTCACCCTATGATATCCACTGCAGCCGTTAGAAAATGTAAAGAATGCCAGTCGATTTATGACACCTACTGGGGCGTTCTGGGGTTGACTCTTAGTCACTGCCACCAATATGTGACCCTTTCGATCGGCAATCGCTACCCGGCGAGAACCTTTAGTCAGAGTACCAAATGGGTGTGACATCACCCTGTGCATCTGCCCCCGTGCTATCCTGTGACGACCAATGTGACTTGGTATTGGTCGCGGCACCAAATGTAACATTCTAACCCTTGGCTGATTCGGATGAAAATCTGGTTAGATTCGGTATCAGCTTTGTTGTTCCCAGCTCGCCTCCAACGTCTGGTTACCGAAGTAACTGCTTTGATTTCTAATCTAATCTAGTCTAACCTACCCACGTTGTGATTTGATCTTAGGTAGACGAAATTAATCAGTCGTCGGGCCGTAGTGCAAGCCGAATTCGAGCAAAGGTGACACTGCACGAGTATATGTAAAAGAAAATAAAGTAACAACTCGAAAGATTCAAATGTGTTAAAAAAAAGAATAACAAATATCTTTATATTTGGTTGCTGAATACAGAACTGCGTCTTTACCCAAACCCCTTCTATGGATACGTGACGCTTTGCGTTTGTTAGGCGTCTTAATATCTTAAGTCGTTTTTCAAGAAACTGTTTTTTGTTTTTGTATCTTCAGGCGATATTCTTAAAACTTGTTTTGGTGGTGTGGGTCTAAGTCGTTCTTCAAAAAAAAAAATTGTTTTTGGTTAGAAGTCTAAGTCGGAATGCGTGGGACCTTTCAGTCAGCTCCCGCGAGGCTGGTCTCCGAGCTCAACTGCTACCGTCTGCCTGCTACATTTATCACTTCCCATTTTTGGAAGTCAATTACTTTCTGCTTTAGAGCGGTTCTTAAGGGAATCGTCCTCCCAAATTCTTCCTTTCTCATATTGATATCTCACACCAATCCCCTCAGAGGGCGTCAACAGGTTTCCCTTCTTTCTCATATTGGTATCTCACACCAATCCCCTCAGAGGCGTCAACAGGTTTCCCTTCTTTCTCATATGTTTACCTTCGCCCATCGCTCACGCCACCATTCAGCCAATGAACGCTCGGCAGTGTGGGTGTGTCTAGACTGGCCTCGGTTTACAATTATCGCTCAAAGAAAAAAAAATATCTTCCTTTTTCTTTTCCCCGACCAGACCCCCACGACTCGTAGTGTGGTCCTTAATCTCTATCTTAACTGAATGTCATCTGGAATTCATCAACGAGATTTTCGCCAAGTGATTAACTGGGTGATCAACTGAACGTCTTCGCACCCTGTCCACAACAGTCCTTCCAGGTAACAACTTTTATCATGGCAAGGTCTGGACATAAAACAGGTGGTTCTCTTTCAAAACCAAATGATATCTCCGAAAGATAGTTAATGGTTTATTCTTTTCCTTTTTGTCTTTTCCCCTGGGGTGGTCTCAGCCGATTCTATCGGTCGCATGTTCGACCCAAATTCTGATTATCTTCCAGCATTCCGCTTTGTAAGCCACTTGACCAATTTGAAATTTTCATTATTGCCATGGGCAGATTGCTATCTTTTATTCGCCGCGTCATGGCATGAATTAATTCTGACAGATCCGAGATCTTACGAATTTCCTATCTTCTGCGAAAAAAAAAAATACTTTTCTTCACAAATGAAAGTAAAATCTTTACCCAAGTTTTCTTTTGTTAAAGAAAAATAAAAATAAGATCGCTCAGTATGTCTTTCGTGATAGCTTCTTCTCGCCTTAAATATTTCTCGCTTTTAATTTCCACGCTTAATTAGCCAAACGCTAAATACTTTCGCATGGGATAGTCGGTCGATTCTAACGGCACGAATACGTAACGGCTTCGCACCAGATGCAACTGGTTCGACACCAGATCCGTCGTTCTCAGCTCACTTACTGAAGTAACTATCTTGATCTCAAGTCTAACCTACCCACGTTGTGATTTTGATCTTAGATTGACGGGATCTGTTAGACACCGGGGCTGTCGTGCAAGGTGAGTCTAAACTGGAGGTGACATCGTAAAAGCAAAAAAAAATACATGAAAATCAGAAAGGTTCGGGAATGTTTAAAGAAAGCAAATCATCTTTTCATCAGTCTGTTTTATACAGGAGTGTTTGTTCTTCCCAATCCGTTTCTTCTGAGTGACACTTTTATACTTCTAAGTCAACTGGTTTAGTTTTTAAGTGCTGGCTTAGCTTCGTTCGTCAGTATAACTTGCTGTTTGTAGAAAGGCGAAGTCGGAGGCAGGAATCGTGGAATCTATCAGTCAGCTCTCCCCAACTGCAAAATGCGAACTGCCTGAGGGCGTTAGCTTATATGGACTTCTACCAAATTCTGGTATTGGGTTAGACGCAGCCTGTGGTTTTCAGTAAATCCCCGATTTCCAACAAGGGTCCCTTTGTTGTCTGGCCAAGAAAATTAATTACTTCCTATTTCTGGAGGGATCCCTTCGTCCGTGAGAGATTACAGGATAGCTATCCAGCTAAACTCCCTTCTCGTCACACCAATTCCTTTCAATGGGCGTTAATTTCTCCGTCTCTCTTACTATTTTACCTCAACTTATCACCACTGTTACCACACGACCGACCAATGGCGTCTCGGTCGTGCTGGTGTGGCTAAGCTTGCTTCATTAATTAACTATGACACCACTGCTTATTCAGGATTTCTTATCCTGTTCCCAGATCATGAGCAGTTTAGAATTATCAACTGGAACTTTGTTTACGCAAATCCCTTTGTGCTTTGTCAAAATTCCTACAATTAACACATGGCCTTCTCATCTGGCCATTTCCTCGGCCACATTACCTGTGTACAGAATATCTATGCACTCTCGAACGATATTTTTGTCGATTCTGGTTATTTTGTGTTTTCTTAACCAGCACTTTTAACGGTCATCATTAATCAACTGCCAGAGATCGCCACAATGCCTTTTCGAGAAATTATCGTTGACGCAATTGTTTCTTGAGAAAAATAGACATTTTGAAAAAAAAAAAAAAAAAATCCTATGTTGATCGGTATATTCTTCGGAATATCTCTTAACCCTTCTTTTGTTTTCAGCATTTTCCCGTTCAATTTTTATGGCTAATTAGTTAATTTCTATAGCTAAATAGTGTCACAGATTGACCCAGTTTGGGAATATTAGGTTGGTGCAAAAATAATGACGTAATAATGTCGTTTTTTGACGTATTTTTTAACGTTAAAAAACATTATTACGTCATTATTTTTGCACCAACCTAATATATATTACCCATTAGTGAACAGCACTACCTTACATTGATTAACTGCGGACCCAGTCAATTTGCAATATGGCGACATCTGCCTCAGTAAGAGTCAAGAAGCGTCATCTGACAGCTATTTTCTTTGAACGAGGCCGCCCATCAGAAATCCTGACGACACTGCATGTCGTATTAAATCCTTTAAAGACTTCCATTGCACGTATGTTCTTGTAGGAAACGGCATAATGGAAAGATATCATCGGAGAATAAAGAGAATTGCAGAAAGAAAGCACTGTTTGATAATGGCGGCAGTGTACTGGTATATAATGCCAAAGAATGACACATCGTCCACTACTGCGCCCGCCAATAGGATTCAACGTTACCAACTCAGAGTGAAGGGAATTAGTACACCATTTGATCGTTGTAAGAATCACCTAGATTTGGGAACAGAGTGAGGGTGAAGGCTTCACACAGCTGGTGTACCTCCAGTTATCAAGTGGGTTGCATGGCGGACATTTTAAGTCCACAAGCAATGATGATTGACAGGATGCCTCAGCATGTAGATTTTCGCCTTTTCACACACTCTGGTACAACAATGTGCGACTTTGGCGATGATTTATTGTCTGAAAGTGATCAGGTAATTCATCTTCATGAATCTGATGCTTCCACAGATGCAAAGGTTCTGGACACTATGGATACACTTGACTCCTCAGGAGACGACTTCCCAAAGCATGTAATAGAGATGGTCCCATTATGACGAAGTACCTGGGTAAAGAAACCCACTCCAGGCTGTCTGATTTGTGATCATGAAATCAGGTGTGGAGTGAGAGGATTATAGCGAAAAAAAATGACAACTTACCTCATCAAACCAAGCGACAGCATGTATCCTCGGTCGGAAAAGAAAGTGCACATGACTTATTTATATACGAGAACAGCATGCAAATGTTTGGTCGCACCACAATCAATCACTGACTTCTTGACCTAGATATAAACAGGTGCTGCATGTGACTGTTGAATTTCCTCTGAGTTGTGAAGGAGAATTTCTTGAGCAGCTGCTGTATCAAAGTTTATTCCCTCAAAATTCTAAAACAATGATTTACTGATACAAGTCTTACTAATTAAACAAATAGCTGCAATGGAAGAAATGGAGTCAAACCTTTCCCAAGGCTATTTGTGCATAAGTGAATATAATGAACCCAACTGGAATTGGAACTTGGCTCTTTGATTAACAATTATGAGCTGTTATCCATTACACCATCCATACTTATATTACCTGTTATTCCCAAATGGTCACGTATTTAGTTATTGTATAGGAACAAATGTTTTAATGCTATGGCTGTAAGCCTAAGAATATAAGATAGAGATAACAATTGAGAAATTATGTTTGGGAAGTTTGTCCATCATGGCCACTCAAATAGAATATAGCACCAAAAGTTGAATTTAAGGTTCATTTTCAGCTCTAGAAAATAAAAGGAAACTTATAAAAAGCTGTAAATAATTATTTTTCCCAACCCCACCTTTTGTCTCCTGGCAAGTGACACTGCATAGGTGTTCATAGTCAACACACAGCTTGGTATATGGCTTGCTAAATAACACACAAACTACATTATTTGCGAGAATAACAACTATAATTCTACATCTTGTTTAATGTAACTGTAATGTAGACTCTTTAGCAGGTTAAATAAATGTCTTAAAAGGTCTCCTGTTGTACTGTTTCCAGACCCCACAGAGAAAAACAAAGACACTAGATGGAATATATTAAATTTTAAGCCAAATGCTGCCAAGCAATATAGTAAATGCAGATGCTACAGCATAAAGAGTAAGACAAACTGCTCTGGTTGATATAGAAATTGCAATCATAATGATAATGGATAAAGAATAAATTATATTGTTTATTGAATCTATGCAACTATTGATAATGCTGTTCAAGTCATTTAGATCAGAATATTGGTAAAGAGAGACAGATGGATAGAGGTTTGTCTGGTGCTGAAGACACAGATGTTACATATTTTAATAGAAAGACAAGACCCTGGTGAAGAAAACAATAACAAATGTAGATATCTGCTATTTAAATTTCTGAAAAACGATCAATTATACTAGAATTTTTATAAGTCACTATACATGCTGCTACTAAATGCCATGAAGATGTTGAGCCCACTATGTCCCTCCAGATCTTACGGTCTTCACAGAGCATCCTCCAGCACCAGGTCAATCTGTTGGTCTGCCACAAAGTCATCACCAGTTTGCAGATAAGTCAAACTGGGGGATGATTCTGGTAGGATGGTTATCAGCAAATCGGGCAAAAGTTTTTTGAATTTTGCCATTCCCAAAATATGCTTGCGCCTACTGCATTGTTACCATAAGCTTTAGTAATTCAGAGCTTTACTTGCTGAACTCCCAAATTAAACATGAAGAGTACAGTGTCAAATATTTTCAACTATTACTTTTATGAAAACAAATTAAAATTCTCACGTTTCTACAACCAATTTTCAAAGATTATACATGAACAAGAAATGGAGTTGACAAAACTTCTAAGATTTCACTAATACTGTGCAAAAAATGGTACTGGGAACTTATATTATTAATTATCATGCCAAACTTTGTATGCTTGGATATTATGACTAAACAAACTCTGAAACAGCCAGTAGTTTTTGCATAGATAATCCCAAGACCTTGAATGATATGAAGTTAATCAGAGGTCAAGAGAGCACATCAAGCAATTTCTAGGATAATACAGGGAAATATTAAGTTTGCTATGAAGTACAAATGATAGTGTAGATAATCAAGTTTGACCTTCAAGTTAATGAGAGGTAGAATTATTTTATGGGCATTATGATCTGTATTACAGCTACATATTTACATTCTTAGAAGTAAACTGGTATGTTGGGATAATTCTGAAAGGAAAAAGAAAAAAATGGATAGGGTAAGTGATCTTTAAGGTCATTCAAAGTTAATTTGGGATTAAAATAACTTTTCATTTCTTGGGGAAGTTTTAGTCAATGGATAAACTTTCTAGGCACTTCAGAGGTTGTTCAGAAAAAGAATTCCTCAATTCTATTCAGGTGGATGGTGTTCCTCTCAAGAGGCTTTAACTAAAATATGGAATGGCCATCATATATCCCATATTTCTTGATCCTCAAGTTATACAATGGAGTTCTCCAAGCATCTTTTACCACCTATCAAAAGAGCAAATGTTCTAAATTGGATGGGCAAAAAGAATCTTTCCATTCCCAGAATCCCCATAATTCCAGATTTCCCTTCAGGTTTTAATTTTGCCATGGCCATCAACAAAGGCACAAAGAGAATGTTGCAAGATCACTGGCCACAACGTAAACTCTTCAGAATTTTCCCCATGTCAAGCAACCATATTTTACTGTCAGATCTCCAAACCATTTTTTTTTTTTTTTTTATACTGGCACACAATGAATAAAAAGCAATCATGTTGTGTATCCAGAAGTTTCAAAAACTTCATCAGAATATTTCTTTAAGTAAGAGATATATTTTTTTCATGTCTAAACAGTCCTCTCCATTTTTTTTTTCATCCATTTTTGTTGTACAAGAAAATGTTAAAGGACAATTTTTTTTTGTCTTGTTATATTTGAAGTTATTTTTCCACCCAGAAAACGTAGGTAACCCTGACAAAAGGAGATATATATTATTTTTGCACCAACCTTTATATATATATATAAATAAATAAAAGAAAGAGGTTATAGTCATTCCAATGAGAGAAAAGTATTTATATTAAAAAGAAGAGAGGTACCACAAATGTTTTTTGTTGTAACATGGATTTTTTTTTTTTTTTTTTTTTTTACGTTTCTGGTCTCGTGACTGTCTTCAGGTAAAGAATGGAGATTTCCACATATTGAAAATAATTTTTTTTTTCCTTTATGTTTTTCGATGTTAAATATTCTTGATATGAGACACTGATTTTATGTTAGTAATCCGAATGTCTTTCTTGAATTAGCAGTGAAGAGTTCTGCACGAAGGGTCATAAAACAATTAAGATTGGTCCAAGAGAAATGATGAATTAGTTATCAGTATCTTGTTTTAATGACTCCTGTGTGTTCTTAGATCTACATCCATTTTCGTGTTTCTGTCAGCATGTGTGTATATTCCCCCACCATACATACACTGTCTCACTACGAAGAATTAGTAATCACATTTGTACACATACACACACACCGTCCCACCACAAGGAATCAGTACATACATTATTCCCAAGTTACATGGAACCAGTATACACACATACTTCCTAAGTTGTGTGAGGTTTGTGTGCGTGTGTGTATATATATATTTTTTGTGCCCTACAGATACCCGCATGTGAGCGTGCATGTATGCATGTGTGATTTGATCACTGTATTTGGTCACTATGTGTGCATGTTCTGTGCTTTTGTGTGTGGGGTTATGATCTATTTAGTTCCAGTTTAAATTTGTTTATAAAGTTTGTTTTTTTTTATCGAGAATATTTAACACCGAAAAACAAAGGAAAAAAATTTATTATTTTTAATAATATGGGGAAATCTCCACCCTTTACCTGAAGATGGTCACAAGACCAGAAACCTGTGTAGTAAAATTATGGAAAATAAATATTAAAAAAAAAAAAAAATAAAAAAATATCCACATTACCACCAAAAACGTTTGCGGTACCTCTCTTCTTTTTAATATGCACACCCTTCTTATATATATATA
>CAWVQA010001316.1:10000-67500 GCA_963932145.1 Acanthosepion lycidas | reverse complement strand
GTAAATTGAAAATGTGGCAAGATGTTAAGTTCATGCCTTTAAGACCTTTTGTGCAACATACAAGTGAATGATATATCTTGTCATAAACAAAACAATGCAAAATGTTGAAAAAGAAACAAAAAACAAACAAAAAACAAAAATGGTAATAATTAGAAACACTGAAATTAACATAAAAACAACCACAAATTAAGAAGTGTTTGAAAGAAGGTTAATAATCGATTTCTATTTTGGTAACATTCATCACTCTTCCAACTTGTTTGAAAAGAACACACACACACACACACACACACACTATCATCATGTTAAAAGAGTATTAAATATCAAGTTAAAGAAAAGCTTAAAGAAAAAGGAATTTATTTTAAGACAACAGACTAAGGTTTTTCATTTTGTATCCAAGTGAAACAGTTTGTATTTAATAGTAAGTCAATCGCCAAGACAATACAGAGGGGCTAAGGAGATGAGAGAAGAGGCAAGTTTGGATAGAGAAAAGAGCTGTTCAGAGAGACTTCCAGCCACAAAGTAAACCAATAATGGTTAGAGAAACAATTATTATTAGCTGCTAGAAAATAAAAAGCCTTACAAACAGATGTTGATAACCAGAAAGACACAATTACCCAAGACAACTGGAACATCAACAAAACTCTGACAGAGCACCGGGATATAGAAGAAGAAGAAAAAAAAAAAAAAAAAAAAAAAAATTAAAGAGGAGGAGAGAAAAAAAAAAAAAAATTAAATTAGGTAAGGAAAAAATACATTTTTTCAGTGCTTTAAAAAAATAAAATGCAAAATTATTGTTTGTTTGTATATATATATATATATATATATATATATATATGTATATTTTTTTTTTTCTTCATTTTATTGTCCATGAAAATTTACCTGGACAGTAAATAATAATCATGCAGCTTTTTTCTTTTTCTTTTTAAATGTAAAAGCTGTCCTCTCTCCTCTCTCTTATTCCTTGATGTTGATTTGGGTCACTGAAGATGTGTGTGTGGTCAGAGGTCCAGGTGGCCACACCAAACATTAGGCAGCTGTGGAAATGCCTAGCATGGCACACATGAAGTGAAGTGGCAATTTAGCAGTTTATATTCAAGATACAACAAAAGGTTTTTTGCATAAAGATACCACAGGAAAAAAAAAAAAAAAAAATAAATAAATCTAAGAAGAGATTAATATTAACTATAAAGAAATATATCACCATGATGATTATTTTGAATAAGTTAAAATAAGTATGAAAAAAAAAAAAAAAAAAAAAAAAAGATCCAAAGCACAGGTTTACAAGCTTTTTCCAATAAAGTACAATAAAAATACCAAATTCAAATTAAGAAGGATTTTGAGCAGAGCACCATATCAACTCGACATTAAATTGAAAGAAAGAATAAAGACTACGTTTTCAAATTATTTGAGGCTAACAGTATTTCACTTTATGAAGAAGATAAAAATTACAGAAGAATAAAATGCTTTCCCTGCCCAAAAGAGACAGGCAAGGAATTATTATAATTGACAGGATTCTTAAAAAACAAAAAACTATCGACTTGTGTAAATAAAAAGAAAAGGTAAAAATAGTGGATTGCTAGTAAAATAAATTCAAGCAAGATCTATACTCAACTCAATTGGGGGCTGAAACTTAGGTGATCGTTTATAGCTGATATTTTCTTCTTGCAATGCATACAATTTTTATTTTTTTTTTTTAAAAAAAAGCATTGAAAGCAAAGTGTCTATAAAAACTAATGTTTCATATTCCAATGTACAAAAAGAAAACTATGCTTTTGTCTAAACTGACATAGAAACAGAATGCACCCAAGATTCCAAACCACAAGATAAATGGTGAGAAAAGATACTAAATCTCTTTATTTTAAAAAAGAAAAGATCTTCCATGTCACTCAGAAAAAAAAAAAAAAAAAAAAAAAAAAAAAAACACACATACACACTCTAACTAATCCAACAATGCAAGGGGAGAGAGAAACAACTAATATACTAAATGTTATCTAGTTGTGCCAAAATACAATCAGATCACAGATTGGAAAAATAGAGTTTTAGACATCAAATTTGAACCATTTAAGAAAAAGAAAAATCATAACACTCAAAAACAAAACCCCAAACACACATGCACACATATACACACAAGAATGTCTGCAGGCAGGCACACACACACACACACTTCAAATGTCAGCTGACACCATGAGAGGCTGGGTAACAGTAACGTCTCCATTTTCTTAGACTAGTTATATGTGTACTGTGAAGTGGGATCTTTGTGCTTCAATTATGTGCAATAAACAAATAAGACAAAATGTAGACATTTAAAAATTTTACATGACTAAACTTTGGATTGTTAAAAAAAAAAAAAAAGAAAGGAAGGAGAGGAAGAAAAAGAAGAATCAATAACAGACTCCCAATTCCCTCTGCCCCCTTCTATGCATTCAATATGCCCCATGCCTTGTTCAGATTAGGATTTATCACAAATGTTCTGATAACAAAGCATGCACAAATAGAGGACTTTCCAATTTTGTTTACCGTGATTATAAAGATGGGGGTGCTGCAAGATCCATTTTTTTTAACAACCAAAATTAATGGTTTTAGTTTTGTTTTTTTAATGACACTTTGATAGTAAAGAGCAGAATTAAACACTGATATGTTATGATTCAAGTTGATCTGAAAAATTTCCTAAAAAAAAAAAAAAAAAAAAAAAAAAAAAAAAAAAAAAAAAAAAAACATAAATATACACATCTGGAAAAATGAAAAATTATTAAATATAAACAAAAACTTAAATTCTTAAAAGAAAAAAAAAGTCTTTAGAAGACTATCAAAAACCTTAATAAAATATAAAGTTGATTAAAAATAAAAAGGTACCTCCTGACTTAACAAAAAAACAGTTTTTAAAAACTGAGGTACAAGATACTTTTTTTTTTAAAAGTTATCTTGTAAAAAAAAAAAAAAAAGTCTTTAAAACACCTATCAAAAACCTTAGTAAAATATAAAGTTGATAAAAAAACTAAAAAAAAACTGAATGACTGATGTCTCCACATGTTAACAAATTGAAGTCGAACTGCAGCTTCATGTTCATTTTTTACCTCTGCCTCGCCCCCGACCTCTGCCACGGCTTCGATGATTTCGGCCTTTTGTCGTTTGCTCTTTCTCTTTCTCCTCTTCTTCACTGGGAGAATCAGAACTCTTCTTTTCTTGTTGGTCTTCAACAATTTGCTGCTTCTTTTTTAGTGGCTGCTGATCATCATCCTTTTCCTCAGTGTCTTCTTTTGCTGTCTCACTTGTATCAACAACAGCTTTTTCAATTACATTCTGGTTACTATTCTCATCAGCCAGCAGCTGATCCTCTTCCTCTTTGCTTTCCTCATTCCCAGGGTCAGAGACTTCATCTTCACCCTCATTTTGATCATCATCAGGTACCAAGGTTTTATCTAGTTCATCTTCCAAATCAGGCTCTGTATCTTCAGATTTCATATATGTTTGATCATCACCAACTTCCTCATCTTTCATTGCTGCTGCTGCTGCTTCTTCATCATCATCATCAGCATCGCCCGCATCTTCTTCCTCCTCCTCCTCCTCTTCATCATCTCCTTCACAGTTTTCTTCTAAATGACTCTCTTTATTCATTTCCCTTTCATCATCATCATCATCATCATCATCTTCAAGTAGCTCATTTTCTTCTTTTATATCTTCAGATTCAGCAGCCTCAGCTTTCTTTTTCGCTTCAATTTTTTCTCGGATGATTTTCTTAAAAAAGAGAAACAAATTATACTATAGCAAAAGTATCTAAATTAAGTAAATAATATGAAAGCTGTGACAGAACCTATTTTAATTCCACTTTAATTGTACATTGGAATTTTTTTTTAAGTTCTCTCCATAAAGTGTCAGTTACATTTAATGAATAGAGAAACACAGATATGCTTTGAACATTACTAATTGAAAACAAAGTAAGAGACACAAACAATTTAATGAAATTTGTATTTAAAAAAAAAAAAAAAAAAAAAAAGAGACAAATTTTCAATTAACTATAAAATCTCCTTTTAAGAATTTATAATATTACAGGTTTTTTTAATTAGAGAAAAACAAAAGCACCAACTCCAGTTTCAAGTTGAAAACTGACAATATCTTACCTCAAACTTTTCAAAATGGGCTTTTGATTGGCAATGGGTATTCTTTGCAGCATTTTCATTATTATAAAATTTGTGACATAATTTACAGAAATAGCCAGACACTGGAATTATATAATTTTGACCTGAAAGAAATAAAAGAAAAGAATAACTCCATTTCTTAAGCTTTTCTTTTCAGTGTTCTTTTTTTATTTTTTTTTTTTTAAAACTCATGTTAATACCATACAAATAATGGTTTCATGCTGGTTTCAATTGATGGAACCATTTTAAATAGAGGAAGAGCAAGTGAAGTCAATTGAAATTTGTATCATCGACTCAGTTTCCAAAATTGAAAATAAAACTGGCAAAAATGGAATCAACAAAAACAACAAATTACAGCTGCACAGCTATTAACATGACACTCATAAAATGATCTTAGGGAAGGCATGTGTAACAGAGTGTTGGCCCTGGTTCGATGTTTAGTTGCATAAGAATGCAAAATGGTTAATTTGAGGTGTGATTTGAAATTGGAAAAATATTTATGAAAACTACCTGAGGAATGTCTTAAATAATTAGGAGGAAAATGGGAAAGAAACAGAAAATTAAAATTACATCAATTATATAAAATGCAATTGCTGAGGGGATCCAAGAGAGTTGAACCCCGAATGAATTTGGTGAAAACTAATTGACTTTGGAATTTCTCAAAGGTGGTCTGATCAGGATAAATATTTGCTTGGGTTTCTGAGCTGAAACCGGTGCCAAGCAGGACAAATTCTCAATATTACAATGCTAAGCCATAAGGTCTCATTAAAAGTTGGAGAAATGTCGTTTTGCCGAGCCCACGTGTTTTAACTGGACACAGACATTCAGATAATCCAAATGAAGGTGGAAATTTTTGCATGCATTAATATCAAAAAATTAATGGAAAAACGAGTGTCTACGAGAATCACTGGTGAAGTATTTGGCGTTGAGAGTCACCAGGAAGAGTGCAGAATGACGTGCTAAGAAAATTTCTGCTGCTTGAAGACATGCATCCAGCAGATGGAACAGACACACAGACACAAAGGAATGCTACTGTTGCCGACTTGCTGTAAAGCTGGAATGGCGACTACTACATTATCAATAGCAGCCAGAACAAGGAGAATTGAAACATTTGAAAACCAAACACCTCAGAAATATTCAATTCACCATTTTGCTACCCAGATGTGTAGCCGATACAAGTTTGTGTAACATTCGCCACCAATAAATTGTTAGATTTTCTTATGTGGTTGTTCATCATTGAAGAGATTTTCTGCCTAGCTTCGACATTCAAGGGTTGGCCTTGAGGATGACACAAGAGACAAGTTACCACATTCCTCGAAGGGAGTTAATAACCCTTTCTGTGGTGGACACAACAAAATGAGGTGATCGCTGTCAAAAAATGAACTCATTTTAGAGAGCGTGAGACCAACCAGACCTACATGTATCCAAGAGAGTGTTTAGTCAGCATCTGTTTACATTCGAATTGGTGGCCAGAATTGACCTGGCCACAGCCAATTCAATGAAGACTTCATGTCTGCATATTACCATTTTTACATAAACCCAACCCACCCTCTATCCTATTCCTTCATTATTAATAGAAATCTTCACACTGCTCTTGTCACTGATGTACTATAATGATAGCAAAGTGAGAGAAATAATATGTAGGTGATGCTGCACAAGTCACCTCCAATATTTTAAAAGATTTGCATAAAACACAATCTTTTGGCAAAGGTGCTAAAAAAAATAAAAAGTATAGTTTCAAAGTTAAAACCACTTTCTAAGAACAAAGAAAATTTCAAAGTGGAAAAACAACAATTTCAGTAGAAGTCTTTGATTGCTTCCCAAGTGATACATATAGCCATTAATTATGTCCCTACTGCAAATCCAAAAAGAAAGAAAAAAAAAAAAAGAAAGAAAAAAGGTTGACACTCACAGGACATATTGAGGGACAGAGGAGGGAAACAGTGTGTAACCTATCTCGCAAGTTTGTTTAAAATGGATGGCAAAACAGGGAATGACATAGCTAAGGATAGGAAGTTATGGAGAGCCATGACTGACTACATTTTGAAGGGACACAACCCATAGAAATTTTCATTCAAAACAAAAAGTTTTAGAAATCATCTCCAACTGTTTAATCAACAGATGATAGTCAACACGATAGAATTAAGAGTAATCATTTAGCTCAATTATCCAACATAAATCATTTGCGAGTGAAAAGATAGAATTTGCAAATTGGAATCGTTTATATATTAACAAGTCCAACATGAACATAAGTAAATTTATTTAATATCAAAGACAAATAATTTTAAGACTAAATGCAAAATTTTATAAAAAACAATCTCAAATTAATTGTTATGAAAATTTACCATATGCTTTGTTCTCTTCGTATTCAGGAACTTCAGTGTATTCTTCAATTTTCTGCCCTTTTCTCTGAAAAGGAAAGATATAAATAAATTAAAAAAAAAAAAAAAAACCTGCAACAGTTTACCAATCTATATGGGTCTTATTTTGTTTTTACTATCCTCATCTTTGCTATTTTGTTTTGTCATATTTGCCAACCTTCAGTTGCCCAATGTTGTAGCCTTTTTGCTGTCAACTGTGCTTAGAACCAGTTTTTAACTTAATTATGACCACCAAAGCTGAAATATTGGAGAGAGAAAAAAAAAAAAAAAAAAAAAACAAAGAAAAAATCTTCAGACTTTAATTCACATTAACTTCATTATAAATGTGAAGATTAGTTTCCATCATGTTCAATAAACCAATAGAAATTTTATTTGTCCACAAAAATCTAAATTTACAAGTGACCGTTATTTAGTTTCTAGATAATGTGAATTTAGGAACATCTTCACCTTTTGATCTCTTTAAAAGGACACCAACAACAATTTTTGTTAGAATATCATGAATTAAATAGATTACAATGCCATTGCATATATGAACCTAAGTAATTAAATGGAGAATGGTATCATCAAGAAGATGAATGGCAGAGAAGATAACCAGACATTTAAATGGTTTTGTCCAATTAAAATTTTGTGTCAAATTTTCTATCAAAGTCAAATCAGGAATTTGACAAGGAAAATGCTTATCTGTGAAAACCAATCTCATTGAAATTGTGTCAGTTGAGATCAAGATGAGAAAAATAAAATTCATATTCACAACTGGATCACATGGTGCTAACTAAAAAGATAAAAAATAATTTCCAAGATATTAGCTGCATTTACTAAAGTTAATAGTCCATTCTGACTTTTATATAAAAGTAATTCATAGTTTGAATGCTAAGTTCTTGCCTTGGGAGAGATCATTTATATTGTTGTACTTTTAAATTAGCCAAATTAATTTGGTAATTATGAAAATTTCATATTTCCCAGTTTTTAATTACAGGAGAGCCATTGTAATTTGAAAGAGCAACAGTCCCATGCATCTTTCCAGTCAACCCACCTCTTTATGTTGAGCAGAGCTCAAATGGTGGACATATTTCCGAGGGGACTTGAATATTTGGTCACATAGCGAACATCTCGGCCAGTTCTTGCGAGCATTAATCTGTTGAAACCGAAATGAAAGATAATTTAGGCAAATAATCATTTTTTTCTTTTGTCCCACAGATTTACATTTACTATGTGACAAGTACATGAAGGAAAATGTAACCAGTCAAAGAATGCAGGAACCAGAACATTTGAGATTTCAGTAGCAGCTTAAAGATAAAACTGTCTTTTGGATAAAATGACTAATCCATAAAGAAAATAAAAGGCAATGCATAAATAGCAATATTTACCCTAACAATTATACATTTTCAATCCTCATTACATGAAAGAACACTAAAATGTGTCATTAACTATTAGGTTGGTGCAAAAATAATTTCGTTTTCTCACATATTAACATATGTTAGAAAACGAAATTATTTTTGCACCAACCTAATACTAAGCAAACTTGGATCTGCAAAACACACACACACACACAAAAAAAAAAAAATAAAATAAAATAAAGTGTCAAAGGATGTTTTTTCCCTTGACAGCATTATTATTTTTATTCCCTTCACTCCTTGGCAATGCTTATAGATTTAAAAAAAAAAAAATGATTAAAATAAAACCTAAACAGATGTGATGAAAGTGAATTTCTACATTTTTTTTTGTTCTTGAAAATTTAGAACAAAAATATCAAACACCATTTATTTATTAGATTGTTTATTTACAAGAAACAAATTTATATTTACAACATTCTAAAAACTAATACAATTTATTAAAACTAAGGCAATCAATATTTATTACTTACTAATTTGTAAAGAAATAAATATGGAAACAATTTTTATTCATAAATTTATAAACATTTACTAAATTATTAAAATATGTGAACCAACACTAAGGAAATCCTTATTATTTACCATTTTATAAAGTTTCAATCAATTGGTAATTAGATGATTTTTTGCCAACCATTCAAATAAACAACCTTATAAATAAATAACTTATCATTTTTATTGTCAGTTCTCAAAAATGAAGAAAATGTATAAATTCACTTTCATCAGATGTTTAGGTTTTATTAAAATTCTCATCGTTTTTTTTTTTTAAAACAAACCTTGCTGAGGAGTGACAGTAATTCAAAAAGGAGTGTCAAGGGAAAAAAAGAAAAAAAAATCCTTTTGGCACTTCATTTTTTGGTGAGGAGAAAGGTCCAAGTTTGCTATTTTATATATATATATATATATATATATATATATATATACACAC
Organism: Acanthosepion lycidas; assembly: GCA_963932145.1. Classification (NCBI taxonomy): domain Eukaryota; kingdom Metazoa; phylum Mollusca; class Cephalopoda; order Sepiida; family Sepiidae; genus Acanthosepion; species Acanthosepion lycidas. The sequence continues at coordinate 58,667 of CAWVQA010001316.1, read as the reverse complement.
ACACACACAACTTTTTGCAATATTTCAGCTAGACAAAATGCCAATGTAATTTCACTGTTGAAATTGCTAGTTGTAACCATAAATTCTATTCTAATCCCACACTTCTTACTTGTAGAACTCCATTCTAGCTCCCTGCTTTTCTGTCAACTACAATCTTCAAAAATTTAAATGCAATGTAAATTGTCATCATCTGTCTCCTTGAATCCTCTTCTTTTATTGTACCCTCTATTTATTTCATTCTTTGTAACCCCTTGCATCCTCATAGCTTTTATTGCTTGGGAGTTAAATGATAAAAACAAAGTAAAAAAAAAATACATTAATGTCGTAAGATCTTTTTTGTAATGGTCTTTTCTTGACAATAATGTGTAGACAATTTGCAACACAGGCACTTGAGTGGTTGTGGTTGAAAATTGTCATGGTATTTGTAAAAATGGAGAGAAAATGAAATGTGGGACAAGTGATTCATTCCCCACCACCTTCTATCAAGTTGTTTGGGTTTAATAAAAGTTGAATATTTTTTTCCTTTTTTCAAATCTTCTGACAACATCCTATACTCTGTAAGACTCTGGGCACTCAAAATTCAAACACAATTGAATGTCTTGCAAGTGTGAATGTTTCAAGATACCATTTACCCTATAACCAAAACTACATTGCTTTCAAGTGTCATATGCATTAACCTCATTTGACCACCTGTGTCACTGAATCACACCACAAAACTTTAATGAATATTAATGAATGCAATCTCATGATTAGAATGTCCCAGATTGCTGTTTCCCCCCACCCTACTCTTTGCAATCATTTTTTTTTTGTTTTTGTAATTATATTTCCTAATTCTTCACAAATTTTCAATTTTTATTTCAGCATTCTAGCAAACCCAGATCCTACCTTTGATAGCACATTATGTAGCAAAATTAGTGCTTTATATATCCTGTGATGTTTAGTAAACAACTACATATAAAAAGAAAATGTTTAACTTACATATTATTTCTCTATCTTGCGCACACACACACACACACACTAATGCATAAATCCTTTAGTGAGTGTGGGAGTGTTAAAAAAACTAAAGTTGTATTTTAGTGCTAATTGCATTAAACTTTTATATAGGCATACTTTAAGTTGTTTTTGTTAAATAACTGCCCACTGACTTTATGATTACTTCACTTGCTAAAATTCTATTGTATATTTTTGTACTAACAAATTTTCCTAATGGGAGTTGGGGGGAAGGAGGAAGATTTGATGATTAAATATCAGATTTTGCAATTTCTATCTTATATTGAATCAACTTTAATTATCATTCTATTCCCATATTGTGCATTTAAAATTAGGAAATAAAAGATTGTCAGTGGTTAAGAATTAAGACCTACATTAATTACTGAGAGAATAAAACTTATGTATGCATATTTGAGATTTACATATTCTATTTTGCTGTAATGAAAAAGTTTGCAAAAGAAAAGCAAATAGGAGCCACTTACTTGCAGATTTGAGTTGCCTTTGTTATTGCCATAGACTTCAAGCACACGTAACTGAAATTTCAAGAAGGTTGACTAAGTAATTTTTTTTTTTTTTTTTTTTAAGTAGTTTTCAAATTTTACAATAATGATGTGTCATTACAGACAATAAATTTAACAGTTGTTAGCCAAACATTTTCATTCTCAAAATGACAATACTAAATTTATTTTATTTTAAATTTTTTTGAAATTATTTCAGCCAAGTTTAATTAAATGAAAACAAATGCAGAACCTCAGTTCAGATGCAAATGTAATTGAAATATTGCATACGTTCACGCACACACATATTTTCTGATGAGCCAATGAAGAGATTTAACATGGAAGTCATTAAAAGATTTCGGATCAACTATTGATGTTTTGTTGTTTTTTTTAAACCTAATGTTACTGCAAGGAATTTTATCACATTTGGAAGATTATTTCTTACTGTAAAATAATGTATTTTCCATTGAAAACTTACAGAATTTTTAGATTCAACAAATAAAAGGGTCCAAGAACATTTTTTTATTCCTTGTAAAAGCATTGGACAAACGAATTTCAGACAATGGAAAACAGTTTTAAAAGATTTGAAAAGGAATAAAATACAGATTAGACTAAGTATTACAATATGGGGTGGTGGAGGTGGTGATGAGGATTGAGAGTAAAAAGGGAGGTCAGCACATTACCTGGTGTTCTCTTGTTTGTCTGTGCTTATTATAAGGGATACTGAGGTTCAACTCACAAACACTACAATAATGTTTTTTCAAGCTGAAAATAATAAACATCTCATGAAATAAAAGAATATGAAAATAAAGTACAAATTTTCAGAATCTCAGAGTAAAATGTAATTTTCAACAATGAAATAATACCATGTAGTACTTACGTCTCTGCACCCCGTTTCTCAATGTTCCGCAAATGTTCCTCAGCTTTCAGACGAACAAATAACTGTGTAGCTTTTTGTTGATGAAGGTTAGCAAGATCGTCCATACGAGAACGATGCTTTGTGCCTCTCATGTGGTTTTTAAAATTCTGAATTGAAAATAAAATCAAAAGTTCAGGTAAGGCAGAGAATATTTAAATCAACTGGACAAAGAGAGAAATTTTGAAATGTATTCTTTATTACTAAACCTGGAAATTATGTATTAAGCATGAAAATAAAGACTGTGATAAAATTCTTAAGAAATTTGTCAAGAAATTAGACATCACTTGATTTTAAGAGATTTTATACAATTTTTTTTCTTAAATAAATTCTGGGTCTTTCTCTATGCCTATTCTAAAATATCTTCCTGATAAAGAAATTACCTCATTATTTATTCATTACTTTTTCATTAGAATTCACCTTACAACACAGGTGAAAGGTAAAATCGAAAAAAACTGTCTAGGCTTTCAACTTTGATGACAATTTAACAATAGAGAAGTTAGATCTTAAATGCAAATTTTAAAATTTCAAGCAAGACAAAGACAGAGTGGTCAGAAAAGATTGCAAATAAAAATCAATACAAATGAAGGTATTTAAGCTTACAGGAAAAGAACAATATGAGCCAAACATGAAGGGGAGAAAAAAAAAAGCATACTTTTCCCAACAATATATTTTTTTTCTTTTTAAATCTTTTTTTGTCAAAAATCTGTTTCTGGTAATATTTTTCTTTCAAAATTGTATTGCTGGTAATAGTTAACTATTTGCCCATAGCTGGGACCCTAACAGGTGCTATCACCTTGGGTCAGGGTGGACCTGGGAACACCAGCAATTAAGAGGTGGTAGCACGCTCCTCAAAACCTCCTGATCAGAGGCCTTGCTGCTGGACATAATTTACGTCCTGGGTAAGACGATAAACTAAGTTGAAAATAAACATTTTGAATTAAAGTGTGGACTTTCAGACATAAACTTATTGCTTGAATATTTTAAAATTTAATCTATGAAAACTGTGGTCCCCTTTCATAAGATTAATATACTTAAGTGAATTTATTTTTAAAAGAAAAGATTTGATTTACTTTCAACATCACTTTAAATAATACATACAGAAAAAACAAAGAAATAGAAGGGCAGATTTTTAAGTAAATAGATCAACTTTTGTCAAAACAGAAAAAGTTAAAATAATTATAAGTCTTATCATGTATGTTAAGCCATTGTATTTTGGTCTCTTGATTAATATATCAAATAGATTTATTCAATTTTTAGTGATTTTTTTTTTTAATGAAATTTACATTCTATAAATTTAAACTTACATTTCCAAACTTAAAATTAATGTTACATTTTTAGGTAAACTCTAACTTAACTCTGTTAAGTTTTGCCAACATCAAATTTTGAAAAAAAAGAAACCATTTAGCTTAAAATGCAAATAATAAAAAAAAAAATTGTGCGAACATTTTTAAAGAAAATACAATTGCAGATAAATTGAAAAAGGATTATGTTAAATACTGTTTTATTAGTGAGAGTTTATCAAATCTGTGCATGTAAGATAATTTGGAAAACAAACGCAAATTGACATTGCCCCATCAGTAGATAGACAATTTTATTTGAAAAAAAATAAAATCTACACCAGACAATTTTCCATTAAAGAAATAAGTAATTTATTATTTGTTTTAAAAAATATGACATTATCATTGCAGAAATTAAATTTCAGCTACCTCTACCTTTTCTGGTTTTAAACATTAAATTGTTTCTGTACTAATTTCGTTATAAGTGAACATTGAAGTCAACACTTAGAGGCGACAGGATGTTTCATGCTAGACGCAATCGTCTGATGATTGCATCTAGAATGAAACAGCCTGTCGCCTCTTAATGTTAACTTCAATGTTCACTTTTATATTTACACACGCTCTATCTCTGATATTGAGTACTTTAGCCCATAGATATAGCACACCTTAAGACATTATATATATATATATATATATATATATGGAAAAGGTTATAGTTGTTCCAACAAGAGAAAAAGTATATTTTTAAAAAAAAGAGAGAAACTGCCAATGTTTTTGTTGATAATGTGGATTTGTCTTAGTGTGTGAGTTTATATATATATATATATTCTCAATAAGGAATCAGCATACACATATATGTACACATACATATATACACACACTTTTCCTGTGTTCATGTGTGTCTCCATGAGTAGTCTGTTTTTTGCCAATGTATGTATATATATTTTTGTTCTGTGCAGATTCCTTATTATAAGACAGTATGTATATATGGGGAGGGAATATACATATGCAGGCTAACAGGAACATGAACAAACAGAGAGATAGGAAGACATCCCTATCATCTATCATCACCACCTCTCATACCAAAGCTAATGGTTTATTAACATTTAGGCAGAAATTCACTTTTGCCAACATTCAAGGAGTTCAAGGCTCACTAACAAATACAGAAAATGAACAATTAGACATTAAAAGAACAAAGGAAAATTTATTCCTTTTATTTATAATGTCATGAGACTGGAAACACGTGTAGCAGAAATATGAAGAATAACATAAAATATATATATATATATATACTAAAAGAAATCCACATTATAACCAAAAACGTTCGCGGTTTCTCTCTTTTAAAAAAGATATATATGTGGATGATGCATAAATTATAGCACTTTCAATTAGTCTTCATAAATTATGTTCACCTTTTATTAAAACTACACTTTTGAAATCAAAATTGTGATCAAGAACACTTCTCTAGCACAGAAGTGCATTGAGCGTGTCTTAAATTTTTCATAGTCTTTTCTTTAAAGCTTGGAATGTTTTGCTACTGCATTGATCAGGAGGGTAGTGTTTATATTCTGTTAAACTATTTCTGATGTAACATTAGCTTTTTATTTTTAACACATTCAATTTTAAACTATTTCTAAAGGTGTCTAATCATTTTTAGCTAAATCTATTTCAATAGCAACATTTATATTTTCATTTTGGTTTTGTGGATTTTGTATGCTTTTCTTTTAGCATTATATAGGAACTAACTAGGATGATGAAGGATTTTAAAAATATTTTTCTTAGATATTTGGTGTTGCAAATTCTATGGGCTTTTAAATAAAAAACATCTATTTTTATTGTTGTGATATTGGGCAAAATTTATGCTATTTTTATCAACTAATAGTAAATTTTAAACTGGTACTAATTTGAATTAATAGACTATCATGAAGTATAAGCCATTATTTGTTTCTTTGTAAATTCAATTATATGCTCAGTTTTGTTTAGTTCACTTATATCTAATAGTTTAGTTTGTGTAGATATATTGGTTAAAGCCTCATCTATAAAGCAAAAGTATTTAGTCTTTGGGAAAAGAGTTTTTCAAATAGAACATATTGTAAAAAAATTTTAAAAAGAGGTATAATAATCCACCCCTAAGAAGAGAGTCCATGTTGAATTTTTGTTTGTACAAATATTTTATATATACACACACGCAGACATACACTTAAATTACCATTAAAGTTATCTCAATCTATAAATTTGTAATTTTTTAAAATAATAATTTCATTTAAATCTATACATTTAAACATATTTGCTTATATGTAAAAGAAAAAAATACATACATAAAAATCTTCTATATACACATGCAAACCTATCTCTAACCAAATGCAAATATAAATTATGGCTATTTTTTTTTTATAGTTTTTTAGTCATAAAAATACACTCCATGAGTTTCCTTGTAAACATTTTTCATAAGTGACCCCATTGCCTACTTTTCCTCTATGTAATATTTTTGTAGACTAGCCCAACTCTTGAAATTTATCTCATTTTATTCTAACAATTTGGAAATTTTCCAAGTTTTCAAAATCTTGCACCCAAATTTGAATACAATAGAAAACTAAAATGAAAAATTACTTCCCACTTTAACAATATTCAACAGTCCTAGAACAATGAAAATAAAAACAAATGAGATGTTTGTGAGGAATTTTCCAAGAAAATATTTAGATTTCAATATAGGAAATGTCAACTGAACATTGGTAATAAGGTTAGGAATAGAATTTCAAAACATGGCCAAAGATCATTTCAGTTAATTTTGTTGCTTTCTGTCAAGGCATATAGCACAAAAGCTTTTGTATAAATGAACATACATACTAATATGCAGATCAGAATCCAGATCAAACCTGACAGACATATACCAAAAAGGAGAACTATTCAATGAAGGAGTAACAAAAAGGAGTGAGAAATTACAACCAAATGTGAAAAACAATATTAAGGAATTATTTCAATTTCAGTAAAACTAAATTGATAAGTATGTTAAAAAGTTAAAAAATGAAATTTTTTTCTAAAATAGAACTATGTATAATTTATATATATATATATATATATATATATTATATATATATATATATATGTGTGTGTGTACACATGTACACACAAAAAATTTAAATAGCTAAGATGAAAAAAAAAAAAAAAAATGTTCAAAATAGTAAACAAAACAAAACAAAAAACAAAAACCAAGTGAAATAACACACTACATCGAAAAGAGAGACAATTGATAATGACACAATGAATCATAAGTCATATAGTTGAAAGCAAAACAAATGCTGAAAGAGTGAAACAATACATTTGGCAATGGAGTAGATGAAAAGGTTTGGCAGTTTTAGATGAAAATGAAATGGAATATTAGAGTAAAAAATATTTGGCAAAAAAGATAGAAAACCTGAGAATAATAGTTGTAATGAGATATAGTTCAAAAGTTGAACCTTTGTTAAGTAGAAGAAACTGTTGGAGATGTGGAAAACTTTGAAATACTGAAACAAGATGGCAAAAAAAAGTCAATGGAAAGGAAAGTTTTCCACCTTATTTTCTTTGTAAGTGAATAGAACAAGAAAATCCTGGTAAATGGAAAAGAAAAGGTATGTTGCAAAAATTACCCACACTCAGCCAAAGGGTTAAAATTAAAACATACACTGCATTGTCTAGTTTCTTTGCAAATAGAACATTCATTTTTAAAAATTGCAATGGTAATATAATAAAAAGGTCAAATTAAAGTGAAAAACAAAATTGTAAATAAAAACAAAACAGTTTTAAGGACTATTTCAATGATCATCTTTCTTATTTTGACATTATTGTAGTACAATAGCTAGAGAATCATATTTCACAGATCAACTCAACAAACAATGATTGCTCGAGGTTTGGTGATAGTCATTTAAATCCACTTCTATTAATCAACTTTCAATTAGTGTGATTTCATCTCTGGCCAAATTAACCTATAAAAGAGGGTTATTTTCAATAAAGATGTATCAACTGAAGGCTTTAAAAAAATAAAATAAAAAATGTATTTTTTTTTTTTAAAAGAAAGATAAAAATAAAGGGAAATACAGGGGTATTAATTTAATAGAATCGACACAACCAGAAATTTAGGTTTCAAAATTAATGGAAAGATTTGACTATCAAACAAAAAAACTGTAATGATTTTTTTTTTTTAATGCATATGTGTTTAAATGAAAATAGAAATAAGTTGATAATGTTTGCTATTTACAGCAACTGACAAATATTTGAATATGACATAACAATTAAGAACTAGTGAATGATATTTGATAGTCTTTTTATAGAAACTTTCAGTAATATGTTGCTTTATATTAACACAATGAGAAAAAAAAAGTTGGAACAAGATATTTGACTAAATAAATATATATAGTATTTTAGATTTTATTCTGCAAGTCAATATTTTTCAACTATAATATTGGTTTTAACCAACTGATACTGGTAAAATTTCCAGGATAATTTTATTATAAGTAAAAGACAGTAGAAAAGAAAACATATGAGGAAAGAGGGCTTGGAGAATCTGAAGCTCACAGGATATATTAAAGAGAGGAAAGCAGCAAATAACCCTAATAATCTTGTGTGAATGGTTGCTTTGGATAAGGTTGAGGAAGAATAGCAAAAAGACTAACTTTACTAAGAGCTACAAAGTACAGGAAGTTATGGAGAACCATGATGACCCACAACACATAGAAGAAAACTATATGAATATCAGCTTAAATATGTCTTTATTAAAAATACTGACAACTTGTTTGATGGTGTGAGACTTTATTATGCAACATGAGGGTTGTTCATCATACTATAAACAAACATAAAATAGAACATTTATAAAGTTATTGAGTGATAGGAACTCAACTACAGAAACTGAAAATATTGAACAATCAAAAAAAACTTAAAACATTGGAAAGATAACAAGAAAAAAAAATGAACTTTAGTTACAAAAAGAGATTTGAGAAAAATTAAGAGTAATAAGCAAGAAAAGTGGATTAACCAACTAGAAAATATTTTAAGGAATTGGTAGTGTTAATGTAAACAAAGAAAAAAAGATACAGAATATTAAAGTAATCAAACTACCACCTTTAAGTAGATAAAAAAATCTAAGAAATACATGTTAGGCAAAGTACATGAAAACTGATTTTTCAACAGTAATTTTTAGTGAGGAATACAGAATGAGTTTGGTTGAACCTGACAACTTGGTTAGAAGTTGAGTCCTTTATGGAAATAATCAAGCACATAATTTAGAAGATAACAGAGTCAGGTGGAGTAATGTTTGAAAAGAGGAGTGTAAGCAGTAGAATTATTGGTCCCTTCAAATTGGATGACAGTTCAGTGTAAATGCCGAGAATTATTTAAGTTCTTGAACAAGATTTTTTTATGCAAGTCACAACCAAATATATTCATGCAAGACAATGCTTCTTTACTTTCTACCCACCTTGCCAAACAAAAGGTTTCAAAGACAACAAAGTAAAAGAATTGTCCCCAGCCTCTTCTGATATTAATCCAATGGAAAAACGTGTAATGCCTCTTTAAAAGAGATGTGAAAATAGAAAACAATAATAAATTGCTGCATATTCAAGTCAATTAAATAGAAATGTTAACCTAAGAAAATGAATGACTGAAAAACAGATGAAGGTTACAGAACTTTCAAGAGGCACATATTAACATGTGTAATTGGGATACAGTGTTTTCAAAGTTTTCCATAGCCAATATCTTTTAGATTTAGTTATAAGTTAACCAACTCTGGTTTGTTACTACTAAGTTTACAGATAAACATTGACTTGCCTAATAAAATCAAACCTTGTGTGCAGATAAGTGATAATTGTGAAAGAGAAGAAGAAAAGTAAATATTCAAAAGAAATAATCCTCAAAATAAATCCACATTGGTTTTGTTTTATTTTTTTAGTCATACAAGATTTTATTTCTAAGACAATTTGCAACTAAAAGAAATGGGATAATACATAAATTGAAAGATTAGCTAGCCACAAACACTAAAATAGCTGCTTTTATTTACCTATTTATTCTAAGTTTGATACAAGACTAGTATTATACTCTCAATTAGTGATAAATTTTGATACTTCAGCACATTAATACCATTTCTGCTTATTTCATTACCAACAGAAAAAAATTTATAAGTGAGTGATATTATATATATATGTATGTGTGTGTGTACACAGAGAGAGATAGAGATATATTCTATTGAAAATGAAAAGCTATGAGATTGGCTGAAATGGGGAAATGGCTTGTTACCTTATTATTATAACATTCCACCATACAGGCATGACAGAAATATTGAGACTTTCTATCAGAGTTATCAGTCTTCTCACCATCACTTCCAGAATCCTGAAAAAGAAAGTCATCCAAATCTTTAGGGTCAAAAAGAACATTTTTACACACAAGAGACAAAGTTGATAATATTATCAATGTGATTTACAAAAATCAATAATGAAGACAACATTAATTTTCTTCAGAAACCCATGTCATCTTCTACATTAAGAGAGAATGTAGAAGATGACATGGGTTTCAACATGGGATCCAACAAATGAGAAACAAGTTTTGTTTTCTTGTCTTTTGTTAGATACAACTGAAATTGGTAGTTTATCAGACACTTGATTCATGAAGGAGTCATGGAAAAAATAAAAGTTTATATATATTAGATGCCACCCCCAAAAATACAATACCTAAGGTTTAAAATTAATTTTGAAAAATAAAAAATCTTGAAGCATTTATTTTACTTTTAATTTCAGGCTAATAGATTAAATTTAGTATTTCCAATAAGTAAAATACTTTGTTGTATTTCAAAAACTAATTTGAATTGACTGGAAGTTTTGTTTTGTTTGTTTTTTTTTGCTAAAATAACTGATTAGCACTGATTTTAGTTGTCTTTCATCACTATGTAATTCTCTTTATTAAAAATTTTTTCTGAAAATTTATTTGAGGGATATTAGCTGATTTAAAATATAATTAATCTGATTTGAAACAATTATTTACTTTAAGTTTAAAATATTGCAGAAATGAATATGTTAGCCTAACAGCAGTTTTGACATGTTGACAGCCTGATCTTCTACAGAGACTATCTGTAAAGCATAATTTAAGAAAATGATGTGAGCACCTTTTTTTATATAATTTTTAACTACTCAGTAACCTTAAAACTTTTGGAAAAATATTCTCCATAATCTAATGTTTTATTCAATTTTAGAAATGTTGACTTTAAATTAACTATAGTTATCTCTCTTATTTTCTGATGCCACGTATGGTTGCCCATACTTACAAAAATCAGCACATTTATACACATACAAAAAAATTCAAAATGCTTGGGTTAAATACTGGTGTTTAATGATTTGTATTAATCTTTTCCATCTAAGATTAGAAAATATAGTTTCCACTTCATAATAGAATCATCTAAAAGGCTGAAATTATTATAGAATTTTAAGATTTAAAACTTAAATTTTTCTAATTAAAATTTAAAAAATGAAATGAATTCTTGTAAAAATTCATTATTCATCGAAAACAATTTTTTTTTAAGACAATAATGTCCTAAATATATCTTATTTATAAAAGCAATTAAAAGCTTTTACAATTATATAATGACATAGTCTTATTGCATCTTTTATTTTATGATTCAGAGTAGATGTTTGTTAAATGGTGTTTCTGCTTGACAAAAACAAATAGATGATTTAAATTCCCCAAGGAATCCTGCTTTTTAACTAATATCAATATGAAGAGACAGAAATTTTAATTTCTGAAAATTTCATAAAATTAAGCACACATGATGAACAGATACAAAAAAAAAAAATAAAAATTTTTTTTTTACTGAAATTTTCTATAAAAAAAAAAAATAAATAAAAAATTCAAAAATAATTTCATTCATTTGTGAATAAGTCCTGAAATTTCATTAAAATCCAACAATTATTTGATTTTTCCTAGAATTTCTAAAACAATGTGTTTTTAACACCAAAAAGATGCTAAAATTCCCTATACTAATTTTTGAACCACTAGCTGACGCAAAAAAAAAAATATTTTTAACCAAAATTTTTTAACATGCCAGAAGGGTTAAAAAATTTAATAAAATCAAAAAATACTTTGGTCTTTCCTATTAATAGTAACAAACATTTTGATGATACAACTGTTATCAAGTTTAGGGTCTTTTTCCATCATAGTATGATATACATGGTGATTGAAAAGTAACTTCCCATTTTAAATACTTATAATTAATTTATTAAAGATAATTTTTACAAGAAATGGATACGAGAGGAAAGCGTATAGCATGATGTTTTATTTAAAATTTGATATAGGCACCAGATTTCATCAGGAACTCTTGTGGCATGGAAGACATAAGTTCTTGTGACATGGAAGACATAAGTTCCTTCACCCCACCCAAAGTTCTTCTAAAGTCTTGGTTTGGTATAGTAGACTTGCTTCTTTAATGAAGCCCAAAGAAAAAGTCACAAGGTATTAAATTAGGACTCCTGGCTACCTACTCATACATAAAATAGGTAGTTTTATATATATATATATATATATATATATAAATGAAACAAGACTGTTGTCACTGGGTGTTGACATCAATGTCCACTTTTATATTTACATACACTATTCTTGATATTGAGCACTTTAACCCATAAATATAGCATACCTTAAAACGAATGTTTTTTTTAATCAAGTTCACCCCAAGCAAGGCCATACATTCACTAAGACAAGGGGTTACTAGGTTTTAAAGAATTAGAAAACAAACATTATGAAAGAGCGAGAACAAAAGAAGAGTAATCTGGTGTACAGTATATAGCAATTAACCTTGCATTTAAATTTTTGAAGATTAAAGTTAGTTGAAAAGCATGGAGCCAGAAAGTAGTTCCACAAGTGAGAAGTGCAGGAAAAGAAATGGAATTTACAGTTACATATAGCCAATTCAACAGTAAATTGATGAGACCTCATCACCAGTCTTGCACTGTGCTCGAATTCAAATAGTTTAGGTACCATAATGAAGAACTCATCCAAACAATTACCATAAAAGTACTTGTAGACAAGGCACAGGGAGGCAACTTTATGGTGGTGGTGAAGTGACTGAAACCAAGACGCCAGATCAGAAGAATATTGCTGATTTTTCTTTGGATTTTATCAAGATTCTCTAAATATATACAGCAGGATCACCAGACCATATATGGCAGCAATATTCTAAGCATGAATGAATAGTAACTTGTAAATATCTAAGATAGATTCTGGAGAGAAAAACTGTCGACCATGACACAAAGAACCAAATTTCTTAGCAGCTGACCTAGCAATGGATTCAATATAGTCTTTCCACTTTAATGTCAGTCAAGAACATTAGCTCAAGACGATGCAACAAGTTACTTGCCTGGAGGTTTACATTAGCCATGTTGATAAAAGGCAGAAAGGGATCTCTCAGATGATTAATAGAAAGCAGCTTAGTTTTGGAAGCTTTAAAATTAACAAACCATCCTTTGCTTCAGTTAACAACAGACTGAATGCCGTTTTTGACATCAGCCAACAATTTGACCGTAACAAACCGATTAAACTTACTATCAAGACAGGAACAAATGATTGTGTCATTAGCATAGATACCAAGTTGAGAGGTGATGCCATGGGGGAAGGTCGTTAATGAAAATTAAAAACAAAGTAGGACCAAAGATCGAGAGCCCTGGGGACACCTGCATTAGTGTGATCTAGAAGAGTGGCTGTTCAGGATTAACTTTCATTGATAAGACAGACTGAATCAGATCAAAAATTTGTCCAGAGACACCATAACATTTCAACATGTGTGTAAGATCTGTATGCCAAACCCCATCAAAAGCTTTCAAGATGTCCAAAGCTACAGTCCAAGCTTCACCATTCTTATCTAGAGCTTGATAGACTCTTTCCATGATTATCATCAGTACATCAGCAGTTGACTTGGAGAAACAAAAGCTATATTGTTTGTCAGAAAAAGGCCCTGCAATATGAGATGCTTAACCAATTCAGCCTCTAGAAGTTTCACAAAAAGAGGTAGAAGACTAATAGACTGATAGTTGGAAAGTGGAATAACAGATGAAGATTTTCAACAGGCAGGAAAGAAAGAAAGAAGCAGTGAGGCAATTATTAGAGAATTTAGAGAGAGCAGGAGCCAGTTTGGGAATACATTTCTTAAGGACTATTACAGGTATATATCATCAGGTCCACATGCTTTGTGGTGATCCAGATAAGAGATGATAGCAGAAACCATAGAATATTATTCTATCATAGAATATGGGTTATATGCATATCACTCAAGAGAGACCCAATTCTAAGTGGGAAGTTAAGCAAGGGTACTCCAGATGAGTTTAAGGAAAATATATGAGCAAAACATTCAGCTTTAGCCCCTCAAATTGATTGAAGAGAAGAAAAATAGAAAACTTACTCTTATTTAATACACTATTACTGTCTCAAGTAACATAGCTTGACGATTCCCCTCCCATTTCAATATGGTTTTGAATTCAGTTTTCTTTCTCCTGAACCTTCAGTCACCCCTGATGCAAGAGATGCCAGCCTGCAATTCTATTTAACCCAGAGGATTTAGAGGAAGAAAGAAAAACATCAACAAAATTGTTTTTTTAATGAACAAATTTACTTATTGAACACCAAAACAGAACAAAAATATTTATAATCTGTCTGCAGGAGATCTAACTTCTTTTTTCCTGAAATACATTCAAAGTTACTAAAATGATTCATATTAAGCATTAAATTGTTTTTATTGAACTGCTCTTAATTAGAAAGCTAAAATGATAGAAGTGTTCAGAATGTTATTTGGAACCATGCAAGCCATACCTTTGATGAATTGCAGTATTTGCTGATTGAGGAGGAGTAGAGTACTGAAAAGAAAGAATACTACTTACTCGAATGCAATCTTCAGTGACAGAACGCTTGTTACCATCAATTGTAACAGTTAAGCCACCATTGCTGTGTTCAGTTGATTGAATCTGGAAAGATTAAATTTAGAATTCTGCCAGATAGGGTGACAAACAAAAATTCTAAATTTATAATAAGATGCACTAGAGTGTCCAACAGAGAGCCTATCTTCACTTTATATAAAAAAACAACAAATTTAGAAACTACAATATAAGGGAGATTATGAATACATTTTAATAGTGTGTTTCTATCTTTTAGTCATCCATTGTGTAATCTCTAGAAAGGTGGCTAGAATATTTGCTATGGAGCAGTGGTTAACAGGATAGATGATTGTTAGAATGTTTAATCCTGATTGGATAAACCTCTTATACATTGTGGACTAGTGACAAAATTAAGCTTTAAGCAACATTGTACTGCCTAGCTTTTGCATGAAGGATTTTAAAAAATAAAAATAACGTAGTCTAGTGATCATTCCCAGGTTTCACCCTTTCATTGAACTAAAACAGTTCAGTACCTAAATGCTTACAAAAAAGATTAAAATCCACTTGAGAAAACAAGAAGACTTCATATTATATTTTATATTCTGGTATGGAGATCTGCATAATAAATATCTACTTTCTGTAAAGCAACATAAACACTTTATAGAATTTTGTCCCAATGAAGGCCAAACTGCAATTAAATAATAAAGAAGAAGAAGAAAAAAAAAAAGTGCATTCCATGAAATTCATTCTCTAACATTGTTTGCTTTCACTGAAGAACTTAAAAGGAAAAAAAAAACCAAACTATTTGACTTGAAATAGATATAAAAATAGTATATAAGCCAATTAGGAATTGCTTCAACTGACATTTTCCGATTAGAGAGAAAAAAAAAACTATTACACTACTCTCATATGCCAAATAAGGTGGGGAATATGGGGAGTGAGAAAAAAAAATCAGAAAATGGAAAATGGGGGTAAACAAATGGGTTAGTTGGGAAATGATTAAAAACTTTCCAATTATAACAAAAGCAAAAATATTTCCATAAAGCCTTGTTGATGTTATGGGAGGGAGGGGAGTTAATAAACTAAAGAGATCCAAAAGTAACAAATTTAGTATTTATTTATTTGACACCTAAGAAAGTGGGTTGAGCATCACCTCCTCATAATCAAAAGTTCCTCCTCTCATTTCTACTTCATTTTCTCCAACTCAATTTGGGTTCAAAGAGCTAAGAAATATTTATACATTTTTTTTTTAACAATCCAATTGTTAACCTTGTTTTTCATTTGCTTTGCTGACAAAAACATTAGTTAGCAACATGTGATATAAAAATTGATTTTGAGGATAAACACAATTTATACAGGATTTGCAACATTTGTTAGACTCCATAATCTGCTGTGTTTTGGGGATCTTTATAACAATCAGTCACATTAAATACTGGATAGGGGAAAGAAAAGAAACATTTAAGCAAAGTTTGAATAAACTTTTAGAGCATGTTGTTCTTTCAATATCAATATCTTTTTTAATCTTTGTGTCTTCCAATAAGATTATCCAACCAAAAACTCCAAGAATATTTTTTCCATTTCCTTAGGGTCAACATTAAACAGCTATACACAAGCCTCCAGAGAACAATAATTACTAATTGCAAAGCTCTTCTGGTTTACTTATTTTATAGATATACAATCTCTCCTCACTTAATGACTAGATTCCATTCCAATGACCAGGTCAATAAACGAATTTGTCAATAAGTGAGGAGCTATACTAATATTTCACATTATCATATCAATGATATCCAACACATTTGATAATGTGGCACCACCATCCCTACGGCTCTAATAACATGAAAGACTCGATAACTTTGTTTTAATTTGCATAATCTTTACATTTTATTCAAAACATGAAAACACAATAAGCAAAAGGAAACTCCAACTTGATAACTTTGACAGACAAACAATGATAACTTTGCATAATCTTTACATACTAATACAATTCAAAGCATGAATAAGCAAAAATTATGCACAAAAATGAACTCTTACATACTGTACTGTAATATGATTAACAATCTAGTCATCAAATCGTTTGAAGCTTGGTAGTGAAGGAGGGGGGTATTCTATGGAAGGACAGAAGTGATATAATTTTTTTTAGTTTTAAGTGAACCAGCTTATTTACCTCATAATTTTTTAAGAAACTTTCAGCAGTCTAATATTTTTTTTTAATTTCCAATTTTTTTTTTTTAGTACTTTAGCTTTCACCTTACATTTGTTGTTACTTTCTGGAAAAATTAAAAGTACTATTAAAGTATAACTGCTGAGTGAGATAAAATTTCATAAGAAAGGTACATAATAGTATAATTTTATGTACATTTATGAAATTTTAGGGTATTATTTTTTTTTCCCAAATTAATTATTGTCATTGCAAAAAAAAAAAAAAAAAAAGTACTAAAATTTACTATGTTATTTTAATAGTCTCTCAAATGCAAAGAGAAACATTTATTTATTTATTTTAAAATTGAAAGTTAGAATGTTCTAAAAAGGATAGAAAAATTTAATGAAATAATTAAAAAAATACTTTGGTTTTTCCTCTTAATAGTAACAAACCTTTTGATGATAAAATTTTGTTTTCGTCAAGTTTAAGGCTGTTTTTTTATGTTCATTTTTCAGCGATTTCATGAAAATACCTACTGTATCAAATTGTACATTACCAGTGGCAGTTCATAGGGCATGTTGTAAGCCCAAGTGGTCATTAAACGTGCAAGTCAGTGAGGAGAGGCTGTATTTAATAATGGGGATTTCATCATTATATAGTTCTTGCTATTGTGAAAATATTCATCTTGTTAAAAATACCTTTTCCGAACTACTTTTATCTGGCATGTTTTAAGATGGTTTATATTAGGTTGGTGCAAAAATAATGACATAATAATGTCGTTTTTTGATGTATTTTTAACATCAAAAAACATTATTACGTCATTATTTTTGCACCAACCTAATAATAATTGCCTTATTTTCTAAAATGTTCACATCATCTAATGTTTAAAGCCATAGAAATAATTACGATATTACTTGAACATGAAGGAAACAAAGTCTGCTTAAATGAAGCCCAATATGGAAATATCACTATTATGGCAAAAACAATAACAGTTTTGATTAAAATTATCTGATTTGTGAGCAAATGAAAGGTAAATTAGCAGAAAAGAAGAAATGGTGCAGTTCAGAGAGCAAACCAAATTCTTAAGGAACTCTTACAAAGAAATTTCATAGGGTTTAGAATGTATCACATAGTTCAACATTAAATTTCAAATAATATGCAAAATTTTTTTTTTTAAATGAAAGTAAATTTTCAGTACAAACAAAAGTAGTTTTCTTTCTACTTTTTTTTTTTTTTTTTTACAGATTATCAACCCTTTCTTAGTTATCCAAAGTTGAAATATTTTGGATTGTAAAATTTTTTTTTCTTTTTTACAAGTGAATATTAGATTAACAATTTTTTGGGGAGATAATACAAGTACCACTTTTTAATCCCTAGCTGGGGGATAAAAGCTGTAAAAAAATTATACAGCAAAAAATCTACAGTAGATAGATCAAAAGATCCTCTAATCCTGTGGATAATAGCAAAAAATTTTAACTGGGAAATTGACATGCTGTTTTAAAAATCAAATTAAAAAGTTAATTTTGCTAGGGGGAGGGGGGAATTATTGTTTATAAATTAGAACTGAACTTTTATAAAATAAATGTTTAACTTTTAATATTTACTTTAATCAGCTACATTTTACATTAAATAATAAAAAAAAAAGCAGAAGTGAAATAATTTTTGTTTTAAATATATTTTTCAAAATACTATGAAAGACCTTATGCTTGTATTTTATTCCTTTGCAGTCTTGTCTATCAAAGTTATTTTAGTTTCATAAACATTTTGAAGAATCTGAAAATGTTATTGATTGTGCCAACTACCAGGGTTAAAGTAAAACTGCATAATGAGTGATTTCTATTGCATTACCAAACATTTAAACAGCACCCTGAAATTATATGGTCATTATCTATTCATAAAAATTCTTTAGTTAATCAATATTGCATTAGGAAACATAGCATTAATGATAATATTCTATGGTATAAAAAGATATTTACTACAAATAAATTTTATTATGAAGAAAATTTAAATCATTCCCAGATTATTAAATGTAAAAGACTGTTTCATAGGCAATTTAAATAATTCATTAAAAAAACACAAAAACTTACCTCATCACCAGTTGGTTCAGCAGGATCATACATTTCATCTTCATCCTCATCATCAACATCATCCTCATCATCATCATCCAACTTTTTCTTCGCTGTAAATGTCAATGGTGGCAAATTATCAAACAGTATTAAGTCTATAAAGCAAATAAAACCTCTGCAAAATCTTTGAGGGTGGATAAAAAAAATAAAAATAATAAATTTTAACACAATGATTATTATAATAAAGACTATATGTGTGTATGTGTATATATATATATATACATATATATATATATAAAAGCATAATGGGGATTTTACAAATATGCTTAAAAATCAACTTGGTTTGTATTGCTTCTTTTATTTAAAAAAATAAATACAAAGAGTCAGTTGCCACATTGAGGAGAGATTAGAAAGAGATGAAAAATGAGATGACCATTTTAAAGTTAGAAATAAGAGCCCAACAGAAATGGAAAGAGAAAAAAGAACAAGGAAAAAAAAGGAAAGAAAAAAGAGAGAGATAGAGAGAGAGAGAGAAAGAAGGAAATGAACAGTCTAGATAAAAAATATCACAATTCAGGACATTTAATAAAGAAATTAAAACATTTTGTTCTAATCTCTCAAATGAAAAAGTAAATATGAAAGAATAAATGAAAATGGTTGCATTATCCTCACTCACACCACCCTATATTTTGTGTGCACAATTAAGGGTTATGCCTAATTAATAGATGGTGTGGAATACAGGTAGGCAATATTTGTACCAGGTATTTAAAAGAAAAAGGTTTGTGCAAGAAAATGCTGGCTTTGAGCTAACATATGTCTCCTCCCTTAAAGATGGGATGGCAGCCAGTCTTTAATGTAAATGGTGACTGCAGCAAAGAAAAAAATACTTAAAAAGGAAACAATTTAAAAAAAATATTTTTGAAATAATTTTTCAACCCCAAAAATAATGGAATCTTGCTTAGAATTTTCCAAGTGTGTCACAAAGTGTATGAAAAATATATAGAAATGTTTCTCCATGAATTTATAGGAAGATCCAATTAAGTTACACCCAGACTGTGTTTGGTGCTGTCTTACTTAATTGAACTTTAAAGAAAATCAGAATGTGAAGAGAGGATAGAAGTGGATAGGAATTTAGCCGAGCACTTTTAGTAAAAAGAAATCTAAATGCATTTCACATATGGGAATATTATAAAACTATAAGCATGATTTATACATTCATAAAATGTGAATATATAAAAGAAACACACAATTTAAACAGAGGGTGATTTGTTACCCTTACAGCCACTGAAAATAGTGACAGGGTGAATCACTTCAGACTCAGCAAAAAGGGATAAACTTGCCAGAAACATATGCAAGAGAAAGAGAAAGACAGACAGAAAGAGAGAGGGAGAGAGATAGAGAGATAGAGAGAGAGTAAAAGAGAAATAGAGAGAAAGGAAGAAAAAGTAATAGTTGTAAGAGGGTAGGAGATAGGAGGGAAAGAGAAGCAGCGGAAACAACATGCTTTGTGACATTTCATCTGTAGCTGATCGCTCATTGGTAAACAACCAACAAAGCAGATGTCAGCAGGAAAAACCAGTTATTACTTTACCTGAAGTATCACGCTGTCTTCTATTGGAAGATTGGTCTTTACGACCTTGAGAGTACTGTGGATCCCGTTTTTTAGTAGTAGTAGTAGTAGTAGTAGTAGTAGTAGGGTTACTTCCCTGTGGCCTTCTCCTGTCATTTGGGCGGATGATCCGTTCTTTGCCTCTGGAGGAGCGCTGAAACCATGACAAGGGGCCAACGTCTTAAGAAAAGGTTGCATAAAGCGGCCACAGACAAGCCATCAGATAAAAAGATAGAAAGGGAACAAGGTGGACAGATTAAATATAATTGCTCTAAAACACTAAACAGAGAATGAATACTAGAACATAAGGACTAGTGTTATGGGAATGAGATGAAGTTGTTATAGAACAAAGAGGAATGGCCTAATGAAGAAATTGAGCATTTCAAGCAATGCTATTACGGATCCAAAAAAAGAGAGAATTACAGTGTTCTATGCCAGAACGTGAAGTAGGTATGTGTCTATAGTAATAATGTTGGGTAAGAAAAAAAGAATCTTTTTTTAAAACAAAAATCAAAATAAATAAAAAAATAAAATATTTAGAAAAAATGATAGACATTCCTGATTGCCAGATTATTTCCCAGAAGAAATAGCCAATGGTAATCACTGAGGAATGATTTATTTTTCAAGAAAATGAGGAATCAAGGAAGGATCACTGAGAAAGGTATTTTAGATAATAATTCCAATGCTTACGGACATTTAGTGACACTGCCAGAATAACTGTGGCAAGCTATCAGAGGGGAAAAACATCCACAACAATGACAAATGATATCAAATATCAAATTTTAGGAGGAGAAAAATAGCTTTAGAAAAATCAGGGCAAAATGGAACGAGCAAGAAAATAACAACAACAAGTCTCCTTGCCTTTCCAGTTTGCTTTTTAATACAAAATATCATCAAATGGAGTTTTGGAAAATGAGTTTTGTAGAATGAAAACCTCAATGTGATCAAAAGGCTGAAAACTCAATGTGCATGACAAGTGGCTATATCAAATCCAGTGTTACTGTGTTAAAGACAAAAAGTGTTAAGATTTCTTTTGCTTTCATTTTCTTCATCAGATTTAACTTATAGCAAACAGTTCAGCAATCAACATTATTTCCAGGATGAATTAAAAACATTGTCATAAGATGAATATAAAACATTATATATTATTATTATTTTTTTTTTTTTTTAAATTCACAAATTTAGCTCAAATACTTATATATACTCAATACTTACCTTGGTAACAAACTTTTAAAAATCTTTAAAAAGATCATGAAAGTATTTTGTTTTTTTTTTGTTTTTTTCATTTGACCATTTAGCAACAAAAATATAAAAACAAAATATTAAATCAAAGCCATATCTTTTAATGATTAACTATTTAAAAATGAAAGGATTAGTTTGAAAAAAAAAAAAAAAAAAAAAAAGTTTCTACTAGCAAATAAAACTGTATAAATGGAATAAAAATATGAAATGAGAAAACTGCTGAGCGCATTTTAATAAGCTAATGTTTCACCTGTAAACTGCTAATTTAACAAGCAAAAAAAAAAAAAAAAAAACATCAGTTAAGAGTTTCTGATTTAGCCTCATTCAAAAAAAAAAAAAAAAAAAAAACTGAAATGTTTGATTCTGAAGCAACCAAATTATTAACCACTTTCCAGCTGAACTTATTAAGCAATCATAAGAAAAATCATTTTTGTGTAGATTATAAGATTTCAGTAAGTTAATAGAAGGCTAACTGTTGAGGATGATTAAGAATTGCAAACATAAAACTGAAAACATCTTTGTCTTAACAGAAAGGATTTTCAAACCCCTCAGATATAAAACCTAACAGAAAAATATTTATATTTTCATGAATCTAATTCACAGAGAATATTGGAAAAAAAATCAATTAAATGACACTATTTGCAAGAGAAATTTCTTTTAAATCAAAACTGAAGTTTCACAGAAATCTGTGACTTTTGCAAAAAAGATCAATGCAATTTTGTAAAACAGAAATATATCTAAAGAATGCAATATTAAGAGATAAAAAAACAAAACAAATCAATTAAAAAGGGGAAAAATTAAAACCCCTCCTCAAAAGGTCAGTTGCTTAATAAACAGATCTGAATTACATTCAGTTATTCAACTACTTACAAAAAAAAAAAAAAAAAAAAAAAAAAAAAAATGTTTTTGTTTTTAATTCATAGTTGATTCCATTTTCATTTCCTAAAGATAATATAGTTTGCTGCAAGCACAAATGCCAAGTAAGCAGGAGGAAAGAAGAAAATGACTTCACCTCCCTTTCTCCTTTATTAGCAACCAGAGATTCAAGTTGAACAAATTGGCACCAACAAAAGAAAAACAGACTTTCTTATTAATCCTATTTACATAAAGACTTGTAGGCATTTTATCCTGGTCAGACTGCTCACACTAATTTTCCTACTAAACAACTTAAATAAAATTACTACATATATCTTAACTACTTCTTAACAAAGCTTTTATATCAACTAAGGTCACCAAGTGAGAGAGAATTCAATTTATTGTTAAAACTAAACAGAGTTTTTTCCGACAGTCTCTAATATCTGCACCAGTTGTGCTCCCTGGCACATTTTCATGTTATAAAACAAACAATTACAGTTAAAGTTCAGAAGATTTGAATTTTAGACTACCACTAAATAAGTATAGGAAAATATTAATTGAGTACAAACATAAGGTGACTTAGTGGCTGAAAAGCACAGGACTTCAACAAAGTGTTTTGAAAACCTTTTGATAGCAGGGAATTTTTGAAGATATGAGTGAAGCCCAATTGGAAGGTTTCATCTGAAGATTAATTAGCATCACTCATTCTATCACTGGTGATCTTTAATTATTAATTTTTTTAATTAATTTCAGTTTTCTGTAAGCAATTCCAACAGCAGTATTTGATTGGTCAGTAGAAAAAATAATTATGAGGGAGGGAGAGGGAATTGCCAAGCTCACTGCAAGAGCAAGTATATTACCACTGGAAATGATGATGATGATAATGATGATGGTACAAATCACAATCAGCCAAAAATCATGAAATCATTCTTCCCTGATGCAATTCAATACAATTACTTAACTTTATCCTGCCAACCATTCATTTTTAGTTCAGCATCATTTTTGTTCTTTTTAAAATTGTATATATGATTTGTAATTATATTACAATAACCCCCACCCTTTACACTAGTTAATAAGTGCCTCTTCAGTTTCTGCAATTATTGCCTGTAACCAGACTGAACCAGTTAAACAACATTTTGACCCAAAACTTTTATAAACCTTTATCTGACTGCATCACATTTGTGTTAGTGATTTTGTCAACATCTCTTTCCATAGAATATGAGTGCAAAAAGTGTTGATGAAGTGACACAATGGAACTGGCCCAGAGAATAAACCCACACCCTTCACCACATTTGGTGCTAAAAGAACAAGATCAATAAGGTTACCAGAAAAAAACAAACAAACACTGGAATGAATTAAAAAGAGACATAACCAATGAAATGATCCCTAATACATACCCCTATTTTTCTTTCAGAATCTTTAAACATAAAAATTTAAAAAAAGTCTAAAAACAAATTTTCATTCAAATATAAATATGTAAGAACATTCCTAAATTAGAGAAAAATTATTTGTAAATTCCTAAATAACTAAATTTTGTCAGAATTATGTTAATGTTGGTAACATTAAAAATAAATATATATTTTCTTAATTCCTATACATGAAAAACAGTTTAAATTTTTTGAATAGCTTTATGAAATGGAAAAAACTGTTGGTGCAAACCTGCCACTTTTAGAAACAATTGATAACAAATAAAAATATAAACTCATTTTTTAGGTTCATTTATAAAAACTACTTCCAAAACACTACTTTTGCATGATTTTTTTTAGTAAACAAAACATAAAAATTATTAATTTTCTCAAATAACTTTTGAAAAAAATTGAATAAAAATGTGCAATGATCATCTACTTGAACAGACTAACATAAGCAAGAAAAAAATATCTATTTTATGACAATACAGAATATCATTTATTAAAAAGAAAACTAAAAATGAATTTATCCATGTAATAGAAATAGATGTAATATATTGATTAAAAATATTTTAATATATCATTTGAATTAAAAAGAAATAGATGATAACTGAGATCTTACATCAATACACATCTAATTTTTAAAATAATTTATAAAAAGAAAGTACTGATTAAAACATTTTTTAGCAGATAAACAAGGCAAACTTAAGACTTTTAAATAAATCAAAATGGCATTGAATAGGATTTATATATTTTTTTTAATAATCAAAGGCCAATATCTCTAGTTGAATATTAAAGATAAAGACCAGTTCAATATTCAGATAAAAGAAAACGTTAAAAAAAAGAAAAAAAAGAAATAGCAACTGAGCAATAACAGATATAACCCTTTGGCAAGAGTAATTTTTGCAACATTTTCTAGAGGATATATTATTAAAAAGGGCACCCCACCCATACAAAGAGAAAAAAAAAATAAAAAAATAAATAAATATATATATATATATATATATATATATATATATATATATATATATATATAAGAGAACAAATGTTTGTTTTCTGGATTGACCAATAGTAAATTTGTTGACATTGTCCTATATGAGAAATCTTAGAAATTAATGACAGCCAATAAGATCAGATTTTGATCCCAATTTAAAAAATACAGAACAAGTTTTATATGTGTTCAATACTGAAATCAAAATTGTAAAAACACCCATGTCGTTGCCAAATACAAGTGTTTAAGCAGAGTCAAAGACTAACATTCCATTTGATATATTAACAAGGCACATAAAAAAGAAACATGCACAACACAAGAAAGGAAAAAAAAAAAAGAGAGAGAGAGAAGAAAGAAAAACAAAAAATAGATGCATGGTAAACAGACTGAAGATAAGAAGCTCATAAAAAAAAAAAAAAAAAAAAAAAAAAAAAAAAAATCAAAAACAGAAAATAATAAATGGTGGAGAATTATTTAACTTGGAATACAATTGCAAGACTTTAAAATTCTCAGCTATATTATTAACTGTACTTTCATGGTAAAAGACAATATGTTCAAATGTCATTTCACATTTATTATTCTAAAAGAAAAAAGTCACTTAGATACAAATCAATGCCTTAACTGTTCAAACTTCATTTGAAATATTTTAATTAAAAAAAAGTTCAAATATTTTCACATTTGACAAGAAAAACACAAGTTAATCCTTAAAATCATCATGGCAATACAGAACTTTTAAATTGATTAAATATCTTTTTTTAACCTCAAACATCTTAACAGTTTCTTTTTAAAAGAATTGCTGTATGCTGCAAAAAAACAAGCAGTGTTTTAGCGATTCTTTCTGAATTCAAATCTTCATTAGCAAGTTCCCACACAGCAAAGCAATATCATCTATAATTTCTGGTCACATTTCAGCTTCCATAAGATCGTTTTTCTTAACACTGTACAATCAAGACAATTCTTCAACATTAAAATGCTACCTATGACAAAGACTATTTAAAAAAAAAAAAAAAAAAAAAAAAACACCTAGTTTGAGTAAGTTCTAAAAGCAAGCTAGTTTTTCTCAATATTATTTTAATGTTTGCTTTTAAATAATGAATTTCATGAAAAATAAGCATTGCTACTTTAAGTGTTCTCCTTCAGGTAAAGACTATCTTTTTTTTCCCTAGATGCAATTAAAAACAAAAAAACAGAACAAAGAAGGCCAAAAAGTAAGGTGGCTTACCTCTGTATTGTCTTTTTTCATCTTTTTTATGCTACCAGACATGCTTTCTGATCCAGCTCGTCTCTTTAAGCCGGACGTCTTGATATCCAACAATGAAGGTAACTGACCATGAGAACCCAGCATCCCAAAGCCCATACCAGCAGCAGCGGCGGCAGCAGCAGCTGCAGCACTGCTGCCACCACCACCACCACCACCACCACCACCACCACCCTGGGGATTTCTATTACGTCCTCCAGAACCCATCATAGACCCTTTCAGTAAAGTATTCACGAGAGCAAGTTGTGTTTCTCTCATGGCCTGCTGCTGTTGTACTCCCATGTTTTGACGTTGCTGTTGCTGCTGCTGTTGTTGCATCATCATTCCAGACCCCATACCCATCATGCCCCCCATGCCCATATTAGAGGTTGCTTGTTGAGGCATCATACCCCCAAAATTACCCATGCCCCCTATGTTGTTAGCCATGTTATTCATATTTGCCATGTTATTATTCAAACCACCCCCCATCCCACTACCCATATTGTTCATACCCCCTCCCATGTTGTTCATACCCCCACCCATGTTGTTCATACCCCCTCCCATGCCTGTCGGCATGGAAGGAGCACTGCCAAGGATGCCAAACCCCCCTTGGCCTGCATTCATTCTACGGCCGATACCATTCCCCAAAGGTCCTCTCCCATTTTTATTCCGGTTATTATTGGTAGTGCTGCTGTTACGATTATTAGAATTTCGGAAATTCATCATGGCCTTCTTTCTTATCTGAAAGAGAAAAATGAAAGTTTAATTTAAAAACAAAAAAAAGAAAAAAAAAAAGTTTTTGAAAGCATTGTTCTAAAAATGCTAAATAATGGTAACCAAGATATTTACATCTTTTCTGTTAGGTGCCAGGCAGATTTTAAGCTAGGATATCAAATGCTGATTTTTAGGCAGGCCCACCTCTCTTAGAAAATGGTTCACATTTTCCTCAATTTGGTTTTATGATGGACTAAACTAAGCTTAATAAAAAGTAATAATGTATAGGTGCTCCATAGGCTGATTTTAGTAATGGAAAAATCAAATAAGTACTTCCAAATTGCTTCAACTGGAATCCAAGGTATTTATCATCAGGTAATTTCTTTTTCTTTTATTCTAAGTCTTCTACAGTCTAAAGTACTAGAATCAAATGCAGTAAATGGAATGGTCAGTTGTGTAATATAAGAGGTGCAGTGTTGCTATTATACTTGTTTTTGATTTTCTCTTTTACACTTGAAATGACTTTATTTTGCCCATAGTGAGTTTTGCTTTTTATCTATTCTTCAAAACATGTCAAGGCCACTTCAAATCTGGACTTAATTAGGCTTGAATTGAAAGAGTCACTGTCATATCCTATTACTATCAAAAGCTATATTGCCTGACCAGAATAAAAGTAATAATAGTTAACAATCACTACAGGAATGTGTTATGAATCATAATACAAGTTGTAAAAAACACATTTCAATGGCCAAGTTACATAAAGTTTCTAAAATGGATAAATACTATCAGCAAACAAATGGGAAATACTCAGCAAAAAGTGCAAAATATCTGGTTAATAATAATAAAAACAATGTGACTTTACATATGCACCAGTCACACAGCCTGTTCTCCTTTACTCATTGGTAAAATATCCCATTATCGCACACAACATAATCTCATCATAAAGTAGCGGAGATCAGACTTCCAGTTAGTTTTTATTTCTTTTCATTCATGTTTGTATTTTTTGAATATTTTAAATTCTAATGGTTTAAAAAGCAGAAAATATGCAACAACAGAATTAATAGTATGGATAAAAATCCACACTCATGCAGAAAATATAACCAATGCAAGTGAACAGATTACTTTAAAAAATGGTCCAATAAAATTTAATCTAATTAGTGTCTCCAAGTCCTTGTGAGTGACAAATTATTTTTCACCCTCCAAACTCTCTCTCAAACGCAGGATGTGGCAATCCTCTCACTACTACAATGGAAAGTGCTTGGACAATCTACATTCCTTGGTTACGCCAGGTCTAACCTTCATAGCTAGGACCCACAATGCTACTTATATTGTAGCAAACCACCCACATCCTCTCTGTAATCTGGGGGTAAGAATAAGTTCCACTGTAACAGCTTCTTCCCACAAACCATTGCTCTGTGGAACAGATTCCTGAAACATCCTCCCGGGAATCTGTTCCCCCAATCACTACAATTTTAACATGTTCAAGTCTAAGGTTAACCAATATATCCCACTCATCTGTATAAAGAACCTATTAACATAACCCTCCATCACAAGTGGCCCTTGGGTCTTGTACAGGGTACCTTATTGTAATAAATCAAAATGGCTACACTCCTAACAGTAAACATTGTGATTTAACCTAAATGGGGAAAAAAAAAAAAAAAAAAAAAAAAATTAGAAAACTGAGAAAAGATTATTCTTAAGTGACTTTAGTGGGAAAACACAATGCATTTTTTTTTTTAAACATTTCTTTATAGTTTTTTTTTTTTGTTTAAAAATTTGAGATCTGTTGTACTTACTCAATGTGACGGTTGATCAATTCATTTTCTATGTCTTATCAACCATTTGCAGGTTATTTAAAGCCAGAAAATATTTTCACATTGTAAGAAATTTTTTGGAGATGATAATGGTTTAGTGATACAGATCTTACTAATTAATCCATAACTGGGGGAGATGAGGTGAATTCATACCTTTTCCAAGGGTAGTTGCTCACAAGTAAATGTAACAAAACTAGAATTGGGACTCTGCTCTCCAATTAACAATTCCAAGATAGTATCCATTACACCACCTACACATCCCAAATCGGTCACCCATCTAAGTATTGACCAAGCTCGACATTGCTTAATTTCAGTCATCATATGGGAACTGGTGTTTCAACATGATGTAGCCATAATCACAATGGAAAGGGAAACCAAAAACATCAGCAGCAGAGATTTGCCAAATCCACAAGAGATTAAAAATAAAACTCTTAACTAGAGATAGTATAAATTGTTCCCTACACACTTGTATCCATCCACAATAACTTTACCAGCCTGGACAGTTCCTAGATAGGTGACCACGTGAGAATATCAGGTGCTGTAAGCTTGGATGTGCAGGTGGTGTAATGAATAATGGCCCTAAAAAATATTTTCTGGCTTTAGATAAGCTACAAAGGCTTAATAAACCATAGAAAATGAATCAGTCAAAAAAAAAAAAAAAAAAAATACAAAAATAAAATAAAAATACCTTTAGACAAACATTTAGAATCTTTTTATTCATTACTTTTATTAAAGGAATTTTCTAAATTGTTCATGATATTGTCTTTATCACTTATGAAGACATTTTTCCATCTTTGTAATAGTTAATACATTATATACTAAAATTTATATCTCAGTATAAAACTAACAAAACCTAGTCACTCTTTCAAGAGTCATACTTGTCATCTCATATTACCATTAGTATACACATTTTTTTTTAGGCTTTAAAACATTCTTCTCAAAAAGAACTTTAAAATAAAATTCTTAAAATTAAGTAAAATCTTAAATTCTGAGGGTTTGAATTAGAAAATTTAACATGAATTAAATACATTTAAAGTTTTTTTTTTATGGTTTTTGCATTGTATTATTGGTTAGCATGTCACCAACATTATAAAAACATACATGTTAACAGAAAAGAAGTTATTTAAAAAGAATCAAAAGAGAACAAAGTTCAAATAATCAGGTCAGAAGAAGAGTTGATTTCACTGTTGAAAATACAGATATATTCTTTTATTTTTTAAGTACATATAAATATTTATTAGCATTCTAATAGAGCATCAAATTGCACCTATTCTTAAACTATAAATAGAATTATATACTTCAGAAATATAGACCATAAATGCAATGGAGATATTTTTGTCATTTTATGCTTTATCCTACAAAGAGAAAGAAATCAATATTTGATCATATTCAAATCAAATCTAGATTAGCTTCTTCCTGGCTTATATGCTCAACAGATTTTGCATAGCTCTAAGGCATAATGAAATGATATTTACGTTCTATAATTACAAAATCCTTACAGTTCATGAGAAGATTAATATTAATTCAGGACAGGAAGAAAAGCCAGCACCCTAACAGTAGGATTGCTGGCCAATGCATGACAACAATAGGTTATATGCTGTATTCAATGACGATATATGCCTGGTAGAATTCAAACTTACAAGTTACCAGTTTTTCAGAGAGTGAATAAAATCAGAAAGGTCAAGGCATTTATACGAAATCCTTCACTTGTTGTAAACAAGCAGCTTTATCCAAAGTAAATTTATAGTAATTTCCTAAGAAAGAAAAAAATTAAAAGTAGATAGGAAAAATATGCAATAGTTTTGTACTATGAAACATTGAAATCATTATCAATTTAATAAAGAAAAAATGTTAATGTCCTATCAAAACCACCCAATCGTTTTAAAACTGACAACTTTGATTCGATGTATTCCTTGCCCTATATTCTTATATAAAGGATCATATTTTCGTAAATAGATATTAACTATATAAATTTTCTTTGTCCAACCTACTCACTCTAATACCTAAAATATACTGGAGCCTTTTAGTTAGAAACAGAAAATTCTATAAACACACCTTGCATCATCCAATAGTGAATCACTCAATATTGATAGTAGTAAGATATGATTTGCTACTGAACAACTAGTTTTTAATGCTTAATTTTGGGGGAGAAGAAAAAAAAACTCTTAATTAAATTTATTTCTTTAATTTATATGTCAAACTAAAATTAAGCAAACATGAGCCTGCTTCAGTAGTTAGGCAGGTAACTAACTCAGGAAAGCAGGTATTGTAAACAACCTTGAGGGCTGTGTGTCAATCTCAGCAAAGTGTAGTAAATAACTAGAATATAACAAACACATTTAGCATTTTAAATGTCTTTCTTTGTAAGAAATTTTGCTAAATCACAACAAAAATTATCCGAACTTATTTTTCCATATAGCTGAAATTAGAAAATTTCTTAGTTACAAAGATATGATAAAAATAAGGAATACTGGCCTAAATTAAGTGAGAAGATCATATCTAATGACACGCAAATTTTATTAGTGTGTGTGTGTATATATATATATAAATAAATAAATAAATAAACTATTATCTATGGTCTTTTTTACAAATAAGGATTACTTATGAAAAAAAATAAAATTAATAGAAATGAAGTTCAAACAGAAATATCTTAATCTAGTCACATGACTATTTAGTAAAGTGAAGAGGTGCTGAAAAGAACAAGTTTAGCTGGATGACTTAAATGTTTTTCCTAATGGTTAATGTAATCTAAAGCCTTAATCCAGTTTATATGAACAACCATTGTAAAGAAAATCCAAAGCAGCTTTGTACATTATTTACTCCAGCATAATTACTTGGAAGTAAAAGGTGAAACCCAATAAGATAGCCCCCTACCCGCCAAAATAGGCATTAAAGTTCTGAAGAGAACAAAATGTTGTTGGCTTCTTTTCAAATTGCTTAGAACATTTTAAGGAAGGTAAATCTTGAGAATTGAGTTTTGACATTTTTCCTGTTACCAACTATTTTTCACTTCATACATGCTTTTGTAAGAAAATATTTGTTTTTCATTTTATGCACAAAACTACAGTCTGTGGATATCATTTATCATTACTTTCAACCCTATTCTGTTAAAAATATTAGTTCCAGATTTTTTTTACTAGCAAAAATTCAACAATATGGTTACCAAAAGTTAAACAGTACTGTCACATTAGCCAAACACTATAGCTGTTTTTTTTTGATACTATAGATTCTCTGAATTATAAAATTTGACATAGCTACTTTGGAAATGAAAGTTAAGAAACCTAAATACAATTTTACATTAGACAGTTAAGTGAAATTGACCATTTTAATATCTGGACCTAAATCGGACCAGTTGAGATTATATATATATATATATATATATATATATAATATGAAATGGACAAAAAAGTCTGCCAATTATTTTAAGACATTTTTATATATATATATATGTCGGTTGTTATTAATTTCACCACTTCAAAAATTAAAAATGTAGGGATAGCAACTCAAATGTGTACCTACTAAAAAAAACATTTACACTAATAAGAAACACTATTAGAAGTGTTAAAACATCACTGATGCATGCCAGAGTATCAAACAGATGTATTTCATGAAATATCTAGTAAAAAAAAAAATTCATTCAAAACTTATTATATGAATAAAGACAAAAGGAAAATTTATCTTAGTTGATTTTTATTTATTAGACATTAAATTCCATCACTTGGCATCTGCCATAATTTACCTATATTTTTCAGTTAACCAGATTAATATTTTATAGTATAAATTCAAAATTTTTTCAAAAGCTAATACTTTTACTTTTGTTTATAATTATTTGTTGCAAAACTTTCATATTTGACTTGATAAAGTTCTTTTGTTTTTATACAGAGTCCTATAATATATATATATCTATATATCTATATATATATATATATATATAATATATACACACACACTCACTCATGTCCTTCATGCATACATGAAAATTAAAAAATAAAAATTTACTAAATCAAAGAAATAAAATAGTTATTTTTGTAGGCACTGTCAAATATTTTCCTTAAATAATTAATATTGGCAAAAAAATAAAAAAAAATAAAGATGAAACATACATATTTATACTTTTTTAAAATATGAAATTAAATTCTAATATATTTATTTGTAAAAATACCATATAGTCTAATAGTTATTAGGAGGAATGGTACTTTAAATCTGTAGGAATAAAATTTAAATATTAAAAATATGACTTATTCAGATTTAGATGACCCTTTTAGAAAATCTCTCTATAAAAATATGAATTAAGCAGGTAAATAAAACTGTCAAAATTTTTGTCATTGAAAACCCAGACGACAAACTGAATAACGGATGCATATCTTTGTGAGCAGGCACCTCCACCCCACCCCACCCAAACTTAACTTGAATTTGTAAGTAACACATATCTGATACATAAATTGTTTAGGGAAATTAAAACCCAACCACCTTAATCAAAAAGATTAAATTTTCTTTAACCCTAGCAACTCAAAATATTAAGATTGTCTGCACTTATAAATTAAGTAAATTTCTTAGAAAGTTATTCCTAGCATCTCTCGACAATGGAATGAAACCCTGGATTTTAAGTTTAATTTTTATAATTAAATTTACAATTTTAGTTCCTGTTTTGAAGCATATTTTTAAAAAAGAAAATAATTTTATATATATATCTCCAGGTATGATGAGAACAAATAGAGTACAATTCCAACATTCATAACATTTAAAAAAAGGGCTCAATACATAGAGTAATATCATTTATTCTAGGATATTACACAAAAAACATGTAAAAAAAATCGCTACACAATTGCAGTCACGTTTCAATGCCTATGAATGCATCTCATCAAGCAATCAAATATAACCAATGCTAAATTTAAGTGAAGAAGCAAAAATTAAGAATTATACACACACTATATATATATATATATATATATATATATATATATATATAGAGAGAGAGAGAGAGAGAGATATATAAAAATTCAATTCATCTAATGTCAAGAAGTTCACTATTATTCAGGCTCATTCTAGGGGGGGAGGGGCTCCTTAACCCTTCATTCAGGTTATTCTCTGCTCCATTTCCTGTTTTTAAGGAAGGCTGGTATTTAAAATTCATACAATGCAATATACACATTATTTCTGAAAATGATTTGTCCCAATGATTATATAAAGTCATGGAAAATTTTGTCAGATATATATTTAGTGTTTTAGTCTTTTGAACAAACAGTGATAAAGTGCTCTGGCTGAGGAAGTCAAGTGGCAGAGGGCCTCTCTAAAGAACCTGCTAGTAAAACAAACTTTAAGGGTTAAAGGTTGCAAAATGTATGTTCTAAATAGAGGAAAGTGGAAATACTTTACTTTCTCTAAGATTATTTGTGAATTCTATACAAGGCAATTCCCCTTGGAATTGGGTAATATTTCTAAATTCTCTTCTAGAAAAAGAATTAAAAGAAAAAAATAAACAGAAATGTGTAATTTGGAATGTGGTATGTTTGTCATCGTTAAATAACTTTCAATTGTTTTATGTCATTAGATGATTATAAAAGATTATAAAAAAGATAATTTTATTTTTTTTCCCCTAAAGTGGATTTAAAATTTACTTTCAAATGATAAATTTTTGAATGTCATAAAAGAAAAAAAAAAAAAAAAAAAAGCTACAAAAAGTACCTGACTTGAATAGTATATAAAAAAAAACAACACTTAAATTTAAAAGACAATGCACAGTCTTGTAAAATGGTGTAAAAACATAACACAAGAAACATATTGGACACAAAATGCTATAAATATATTAGTAGTAATGGGGGTGCTGAAAGTTTTGAAAAACAATAAAAAGATGCCTACTTGAATTCCAGCCATGCTTAACATGCGGAGTTTGAATAAATGTTCCTCTTGAAAATGGCCAAAAACGCTTGGGACAATGAACTCCAACCAAATGGAAAAATGTAAGAATGATTTAAAAAATTTGAAATTTTCCCTGTCTGTTATATTCAATGAAGCATGTTTAAAAGAAAAGTTGCTGCATATATATATATATATATA
This sequence comes from Acanthosepion lycidas, assembly GCA_963932145.1. NCBI lineage: Eukaryota > Metazoa > Mollusca > Cephalopoda > Sepiida > Sepiidae > Acanthosepion > Acanthosepion lycidas. The sequence goes on along the minus strand of CAWVQA010001316.1, from coordinate 23,973 downwards.
TATATATATATATATATATAGATATTTATTTATGCACATACATAATTCCTGATACTGATTACCTATAATTATAGTATATATATATATATATATATACACACACACAGAGAGGGTAGGTTAAGCATTTTAATAGTTTCAAAATCATTTTAAATTCTATTGCAAAATTTTTATCACTGAATGTGAAATTTAGCAAGAAATAAGAAAAAATTGCAAACTATTTCAAAAAAAAAAAAAAAAAAAAAAAAACATACAGCATGTATTGCCTTCTGTTTTAATAAGGAAGATGAAAGACATTTTTCTAAAGTTAAAAAGGACACAACAGAAAAAAAAATTTGAATGGAAAAAACATTACTTCTGTTAGAAAAATATTTTAAAAGGAAATGAATAGTTTCTAAATTCGCACAATAATAATTTTTTACTGTACCAACTGTAGTTTATTTAAACCAAACTAACTGAAAATTAAAAATCTTCTGCTTAGATGTTTGCTGCATGTCATGTTTTTAGAATACATGTTTCTAATTATCAGATATGACTAAATTTAATCTGCAATTTACTTTACTCGTCATTTGATAAATTTATATCAATCTAAGACTGATGCATTTACTATAAAGCATCTGGTAAATATTTAATATTAAGATAAAATACCAAGACAATGACATTCAAAGAAAAAAAATCACCATTTGTCAAGATATTTACTAAACTTATCTTGCCTGGCATGAGGCAAAATGAACGAGATGGTGTTACATAAATAAAAACATTTAGTTCAACACAAAGTATCCTTATCTTTTTGAAAGGGACTAACATGCATCGACAAGTTTCTGATTGCCAGGAATATTTTGATTATGAATTGTGTTTTACTTCAAAATAGCAATCATAAACAAACCAGACCTGTAACAAGGATTATTGTTCTTTCCTGTTAATATCTCCAAGTTTAAAGTCTATGATAATCTGAATGTTGGAGGCAGGTTTGGATGGATCAGAAGCCCCTAGCTCAGATGTACACAATAACAGCAGAAAGAATGATGGCTGCTTCTCCAAGACACTCCCAGGAGTGATTCTTTTTTCCACTGTCCCCAAATTCAGATTGAAAGCAACAGATATCAACCATACAAAGATGGTGATGTGACCCTCCTCATGCACAGGATAAGAATGGATATTAACAATAATTTCAATATTTTTTTTTAATCATTTCCTTTTATTGTTGCTATTTTAAAATATAATCTTCAGGATATGGGCAATCATAGTTCTTCACAACTTCCTTCCCTTCATAGCTCTTAGCAATGTTTGTTTCCTTACTATCCTTCCCAATCACTGCTATGCCATCCATTTACATAACCTTGTTAGGCAGCTTACTTACTGTTTTCTCCTCTTGACTTCAATAAGTCCCATTAGTGTCAAATTCTCCAAACCCCCTTTCTTCATTATACATCCCAGAAATTTCAATTCTTTCTAAGTGTCTGTTTTGTTTCTATAAAACCTCCTCATTGTTCACATGCTCTGTGCATGGTATTCTCAGCATTCTTCTGTAGAACCACATCTCTTTTGTCTTAAGTCTTCTCTGTTTAACACTTAGCTTTTCAAATGTATCTTTTGCTAGTCAAATGTACCTTTGTCATTAACATTCCAAATTTTGTTGAGCTGAACCTCTCCATGTACATGTGCAGTTCTTCTGACGTGTTTCTAATAAAAAGGTCTACAATTTTATTTTCAGAAAACATTTTTTTCAAGTGTGTATTTTATATTTTTATTAAACAATGAGAAATCTTCTAAATATTATAAGTTCAACATTTATCAACAAGGTTATAAAGATTGTGTCACTCATTTCTGTACTAATTTAAATCAAATATAGGTTTTCCAATAAAGGAATTGTTTTGACTGGCCACTGATAACCCAATTACTCTAAGAGTAAACATCCAACCAATACTTTGAAGGAATTCATGTTGTGACGTGTTTAGGTCAAAGTGAAGCTCAATATTGAATTTTTTTGTCTATGCCAGTTAAACTAGGAAATTAAAACATTATCATTCAACTCTGTACTTATACAGGAAGTTTAACCTTTTCCTTAATAAAATTAAGACCCAGTAAAAGTTGAACATATTTTCCTAACGTTGACAATGTCTATATGTCAAAATTAATATATGGGTTGGAAGTAGTTGCGAGTCCTATTCTGATACCAAAAAGAAATATGCTAAATGTCAAAACCCCCAAGTAGATGTGATTCAAAGCCTGACATGTCAGCACTACACAGGAAGCCAATCCTCCTTCACCATTTACAAAGACTGAAAAGAAATGAAACTTTAAATGTAATAATCTACAAGAAAGTAGAAACAGGGTTTTGTTTCATCATCAACATAGTAAAAGAAGGAAGTTTAAAAAAAAAAAAAAAATAACCAGTACATCTTTATTCTAGCTTTGAAAAATGTTTGTTTGGAATTATGAAAACTTACAAAAACTAATATACTTAATTGTTGCTTTCATAAGAAATCTATTTTGCATTATTTGAATGCAGTAATAAACTGTCAGATACATTAAACTAAACAACAGTATTATTTTTTATCAAATTTATTGACAAGGTTATTTTCCAAGCATGGATCTATTTGAAGAAGATTAGGATATTTTACTAAAAAATACACTTGTGGATTTTCTTAAAAAAAAAAATAAATAAAAAAAAAAAAGTTCCAATGCAAAAGTAGATCACTAAATTGAACTTTATTACTAATATTTTCAATAACATGATCAAAACCTTATTTTTGAGGAGATTGCAAAAGACTAACCTGATTCTTGGCTAGTTTTTACTGTTACCAACAATTTCAAAGCACAATAAGAGCAGACATGTAATATATTCTAAATAATTTTAATAGAATATTACTTGTCAACTCACTGACATAAAAAAATCAAAAAAATCAAAAAAAATCACAAGCTTTCTTTGGATATCAATAATTACATTTTTTTTTTTGTATTAAAAGAAAATAAAAAAAAATAATTAAAAACTTTGTGGGTACAGAGTGATATTTACCCTGCCTATTTTTGAAGGGCAAGTTGATTTCTTACTGAAATATGAATCAAAAAGAGAAAAATGTCTTCAACTCCCCACTAACCTGTGAAATTCCTTTGTTTCTAGTCACGATGCATGCACGTGCACACACACACACACACACACATTTTTTGCAGATTCTTCATCTATATAAAATTATCACCCTCCCCCCTCTACATAAACAGATGCACTAGATGCACTGCCAAAATGGAATAAGTGGATTTTCTGTTGCATGCACAATTTGAAAGCACTGAATAAAAGATTCTAAGCAGAATTTGATCAAGACAAGCTATTTATGCCTCACTCCGAAATGAAACAAAAAAAAAAAAAAAAAAAAAACCATCTATAATTGGCAATTCTTTTTCCAGATGATCCACATGGGGTCACTCCCTCTTAATTTATTTTTTTTTGTAAATTCCATGCTTAAAGGAATTTAATCAATTTAATCAATAAGAGGATTGATATTACATAGCAATTCAACACTGTTTCTAACCAAATTTTCCTGTTTCTTAATACTTTGCCTTGCTTTTTAAACATATCTAATACTTGTGCTGATTTTAGGGTTTTTCATGTTTATTCTATTTTTTAATAAAAATTTTTAACAAGCACTTTTATACAAAGTTTCCACAGATCCAAATGTTTAGTTCACATGTGTAACACTATCATCATACATTACAAATGAAAATTCAGGACTGAATCTTTCTTGCATAACATTACTATTTCACGCTGGGCTTCATCAATCACTGTCGGTCAGTGGGTATGTGGCCTTAAGGCCTTCTCTAAACATAGACATTACACTCTTCTGTTGATCTTAAGATAATGTCCCTCTGATGTGAGTATATCTGATGTTACAGAGTTTTCCTCATGCATGCACATCCTAGACACAGGTGGGTCAACCCATCTTGTGAGGCACGTATTTGCATTTGGTGGATATGTCATCTCCTATCTATGCACCTGGCTTCTCTGACTTCACATCAAATGTAAAAATTATATTCTGGCATAATCTGAGATGATTTCTGTTCAGTTCTATCCTTATGAATTTTGATTAAATCCATATTCCCTACTTCCACTTGTGTCTTTAGACTATTTACATGCCATTTCTTATTCTGTCAATCTGCTGCTTTTTGTCAGTTTGGAGTTGGAGTTTACTAAGCATCACAATTTTTTTTTTTAAATTTATGTAAATTTTATATTTATCAAATACTGAGGATTAGAAAGCTATAGAAAATATTTTAAAGAATTATTTAAATATATTTTCTTAAGACCTTAGTTAAAATCTCCCAATACCAAAATATTACTTTATTGTTGTACATCTTATATATCATGGAATAATTGTTTGTTACGTGACATTCATTTTAAATTCAAAGGATTTCAATTTATGTTTAATAATCTTTGTGCTTTGTAAATTTCTCATTAAATAAGAGTACCTAAATGAGGTATCATCTATCCGAATTGTGGACAGAGTAGAATAGGCCACAGGAAGAAAAATCAGAAAATATTTGAAACTTTCCAACAAATATCTGGCCAGGGACGGGGCTGACAGAGTAGGTGCATTCACAATGTAAATCTGACAAGACAAGCATTCGAGATGCAAGAGAGAGTTTGTGGAAATAGCGGTTGGAGAAAGAAATAATTAGTCAAGGGAGAAATAGCAAGATCATTTATCTAAGCAATTCCTTGAAATTGGATCCAGTCCAAGATAACAATGATTGAAGAATAGCAACTTATGTTTGTACAGAGCTTTTCAGTTGAAATTTGCATTGGCAAATCTAAAAATTCGAGAAGTTTGTTATCTTACATAAACTCACAGATCTGTAATCCAACAATTATATCCCCCATAATTAGATGAAATAAAAACATTACACATTTCAAATATTTATATTATATATTATACGCATTTTTTCATTTTACAACTTACTTTGATACAAAGATATTTTGATACTAGCTGACCCATACTGCAAGTACTTACAGTTATTATAAGTTTTCAATTGTGTGTGTGTGTGTGTTTTTGATTTTCCAAACTTACAAAGAGCAGGTTTTTTTCACCTTCAAGTTTTGCAACCAAGTTCAAATAGTCCACCAACATCATAGCAAAGACGCTGCAACCTTTTATTGCCATAATAATGTAAATAACTAATACAGCGAAAAAAGTTATTACATATACATACATATATACATATGATGGACTCTCCTGTTAATTTCGACATATGAAGAACCGACAATCTCATTCAGTTTTCATGTTTGTGTTATATGTGACACTTCAGTCCTGCTAGTGACCTGCATGTAAGTTCATATATTGTGCAACAGTGAGGATCTTGGGACATAGCAACAGGAAGATTTTCTGATGCTTTTCACTGTTGTCTTTCATCTCTTAGCCAGTCAATATGACGGATTTCAACATTTCTGATATCACTCTGGCACAAATATCTCCAGTTATTTCTATCCAGGGCAACTCACTCAAAGTCAGTATGAGGCACACTGACATACATATACACAGACACACACACTTTGCGTGCATACAATTATAAAAGTATCCACTGCAGTTGCTAAAAAGGTGGGTGCTTTTTTTTTTTTTTTTTTAAATTACAAAACATATGAAAGTCATAATTGAAAATTTAAATCACTTTAATTGCAAACTATTTTGCTTTTACTAATTATTTTCTTTTTATTTATTCTTAACTTTCATTTAGACAATTCTGTATCAGAAAACTACATTTTTAGGTTGACTTTCCCTAAAGCCAATAATTAAAGACTTCAAATTTAACCACACAGAATCATAGCTTATGAGATGTTGCATATTGTCTTTCCAGAAAGTAAACACTATCAAAAATTGTCTGTTTATATTCTATCAAAACACACTTAGAAATAAGAATCAGATACAAACAATTTTAGAACCATATTATTATCTAATTAAATAAGAGCCCTAGCTTTTAATTTTTCTCTTAATGTTTTCATTTATAAATTCCCATTCAAAAACAAAGTAAGAAGAGGCTTCATCCATTGTAGAACAATTTCCAGTCAGAAAATACCCAAAGTGTGGATTTTTCAATGACCCACTCTCAACTGTCAATTTTCTGCTCCAGCATCATCTACCAATTGACCCTATATTTAAATTCCTCTCACTTCTGCCAAAGGTCAGGTTGTCAGATAAAATAACAATTGCATTAGTAGCTCAACCACACTAAGCCTAATTACAGGGAAAGCCAGGTCTCACTAAAGTGGACATCCATAATTTGTTTCCATTGTGAACACCTGATCATAGGCAAGAAAAATGGCACTTTGGAAAGGCCAGATTGGGGAAAACATCAAGAATTTTAACAGCAAGTCACACACACAGAGGTGACATCCAACCACAATTCATCAGATCTCTTAACCCTATTTCATTTCAGATGACTGACACAAGCATTTATGCTAAGCAGTTCAAATAGTTTTATAAAAAAAATCTTTCAAATACACCAAATTCTTTTAAAAAAGCAGTATTTTTATTATAAGAATTACATAAAGCACTTCTGCTAACACATTTCTGTGTTGAGGATTGAGAGAATAAAAATAACCCAAACATCAAAAGTTGCTTTTTACCTTTTAATTATTTCATTAGCTTTTCAGTAGCTTAAGATTTTAAGACATTCACTAATTTCTCCCTTTACAAACTCATTTTGATAACATACTTTTGAAAAAAAATTATATATGCGATGAGTAAATAAGCTTTGTCTACAAAAACATTAAATCTCATAGTAGATTTCAACATTTCATTCAAATATAATCTTGCCAAAGATTTAATGGAGATTTTGTATTTATGAATATAAATACATAATCACTTACATATAATCAATACAAAACCATAGGTTAATAAGGCCATCAATTTGATGTCTATAAATTTGTGGTGATGTTAATTAATCACATGTCATAAGTACTTTGAAATCTCTAAAAATAAAAAATGTCTAAAGACAACAGTGTGCATCATTTATAAAAATGTTTTCTCTAACTAAAATTGCAAATTATCACAAATTAAAAAATAAATTGCGTTTTTACTGTAGATACAATTTGAAGAAACAAGTAAAATTAAACAGCCTTTAAGAAAACTTAAAACTATTAGGTTGATGCAAAAATAATGACGGTTTTTGACGTATTTTTTAACATTAAAAACCGTCATTATTTTTGCACTAACATAATACATTCTACACAAAAGTAATTTGAACCTTGTGAAGAGCAAACAAGATTTTAGATTAAAAAATCTCAAGTCTCATGAAAGCAAAAAGGAATTTTTCAAAACTACTTTTGATTATCATCACCACACATGCACTATATGTGCAGGTTCAATTTTTTATGAATTTCAAGTAGAAATAATTTTCAATTAGTTCTATTATAAAAGATATTCTAGCAATTATCTGTTAATTATAAAAAAAAAAAAAAGACCATGTAGTGAAATTTTAATTGGAAAATGATATTACATTAGTAAAATATTCTATTATATATTTTCATTACTTTAAAAGATATCATAAAAATAGTTCCCCAAAGTTTGTATTGTGCCTCATTAAAACTTTGTCAGCAGACAGTAACAGAGAAATGCTAAGAAATCAAATCAGTTCATAATTCTCAATCAACTTTGTTTTGTCACCATGACAACCTAAACAAATTTACTGTCATAAAGAATTAGAATAATTAAAAGATTTCATAACTAGTGCTTTTTATATATATATATATATATATATATATATATATATATATAGATAGATAGTGTAACCCGGATATAAGAGAGATTTTCTCTGGTCCCAAATTAGAGCCATACTTACCTAAACAAAATAGACCAAACCCGGATATAAGAGACTTCTTCTCCGGTCCCGACAACTCTCTTGTGTGTGTGTGTGTGTGTGTATATATATATATATATATATATATATGCACACACAAGATCTACTTTAACAAGAAATAAATTTTAACAGCTGTTAAAAGACCAACCAATTATTTATCTTTAAAAGCCAATGTTTTCCTTGATGTAGATAGAATTTTAATTCATAAACTTAATTTCGTATATAAATGATGAATTTGTCAGAATTATGTCATATCACCTAGTTGACCTCTACAGCAGAAACTAAATTGCTATTGTCACAAAGATATTAGAAAGAAAAAAAAAAAAAGGCAGGGGAGTACCCAACAGTTATTTATTTCTTTCTAACTTCTGAAAAGAAACAAGAAATGCAAAAACAAGTAACTCTTTACAAATAAAAAAATAAAAAATTCAAAACCAAAACTTATTCCTGTCCTGTATAGGAAAAACAATTTGCTTCATTAAGCATTTACATTTTTTGTTTCTTCTGAAAAACATACCATGCAAACAATCCAATAAGCAAAGCATATGCCAAAACCAGTATTTCCCTTCAAGGCTATTTGGCTAATGTCTGGTATTTGCCAGATGCTATCAACTGTCCATTCTATACAAATTGATGGTTCAATAACATTTCCTAATTCCAAAATCATTAATTTGCCTGTCTCGGCCCTTATAACTGAACACTAAAGCTAAATACAACTGGAAAACAAAGTCTATTAAATTATGTCCTTTCTTTTTGTATTATCTTCAGTTGATGTCCAATTTATTAAGTTAAATTTGTTATCCTCAACTGGAAATCTATTTAAATTCAATAAAATGCACAAACCTCCAATATTTCATAAGAAACTAAGTTGACAATTTCTTTATGTCAAGAAAGATGTTTGGAAATTAGTCAATAGAAACTAAGATTTATATAAATGTGTTCAACGTAAATAATACATTTATATAGACACAAGACACACCTATGAATTGATAGGTATGCTTGGTTCCACCAAAATTAATGCATTTTTTTTTTTCAAAAAGAGAGCAGAAAAAAAAAAAAAAAAAAAATACATTGTTTTTAAAAGGCTATCAAAAAATCGGGAAATTAACAGATTTAAATGAAATTTTCAACACTTATTAATGAATGAATGAACTGTATACTGAATTGGTCATTTTATTAAAAAAAAATTTATGGAAATACTTTTTTTCGTCAGTTACCCACCCTCATTGTGAACACTAAAATTCTTTTTGTGGTGGTGGTTTTATAGAGAAAAATACTTAAAAATGCTATTTCAGTAATAATTTTTTGCAATATCAACTGAACATCTTAAAAATTTATCCTGAAAACTTACATAGACAATTTAATGAAACATAACTTTCAGGTTTGGCAGGGGAAAAAAAAAAAAATTACAATATTATTGTTTACTTGTAATTTTTCAGTATAATTTTGAAATTGTTCTGATTGCTGATGATAAGACATCATTTATTATTAAAAGAAGAGGTATTTGAAGAATTAAAAAAATGTAAAGTTAATACCATTTTAGAATGAAATATTTTTAAAAGAATTTTTTTCTCTTTTTTCAACTGCTAAATTATTTATTGTATGGAAGATCAAATACGAAATAAGAAATTTCTGAATTACCCCTCTATTGGTTATAGAAGGTTAAAAATAATTATGTATGATGTTTGCTGGTATCTAGAATTTTTATGACATTGGTAACTGGAAGAAAGCAAAGAAATCAATTAACAGTATCAATAAGTCTTTATCAATTTTTTCTTTTGTTTAATTTGTTGTTTTTTTATTTGTTTTGCTTAATTTGTTTGTTTTTTTTTTTTTAAATATAGATTTAGCTTTATCTTTCAAATAAAACCAAAATTTTACTAAAAAGTTTTCATTGAAATTTTAAATTTGTTTTAAAGTTTTTTTAACTCAAATTTTGGCAGTACCTAATTTGTACACAAGGTAAATCCAAATGAGACAATATTAAATTTTAATCTTTACTATAAACAATTTTTTTTTATTATTAATATTACTATTATTATTACAACTAAAGACTATCCCAGTTCTGAGTTAACAGCAGAGTAGATTTCACTGCAGATTTAGAGTACTGCTCTACTTACTTAATCCCAAACCATGAAGACATCAGGAAACCACTATCTTTCCAAATAAGTCATGGTTAAAACAGTTTAAAGGACATAAGCATTAATAATAATAATATTTTTAATAATAACAATAATAACTACCCCCAAAATGTCTGAAGCAGATAGAAACAGGTTAAAAAAACCCAAAACATACCATAAATAAATAGCATCAATAATTATTTCTTAGTTTATTATCAGTTATTGAATATCTTTCTTTAGCATCCTTGTGGTGAAGCCATGAAAATGTTTTATGTACTGGAATATCCAGAGAGGTCCAAAATCTATAAAATTATTATTATTTTTTTTTTTTTTTTACTACCTTCTATCGATGTTTGTATAGAACAAAAAGAACATACATTCGAAAGTGATAAAGAAAATAATTTCTTTGTTAATTTTTATATTTTTAGCTTATTTAATAATCTTTGAAATTTTTTTAAATTTGTGTGTGTGTGTGTGTGTGTGTGTGTGTGTGTGTGTGTGTGTGTGTGTGTGTGCTGGAGAGATTTTGAATATACTGAAATTGTTTGTCACTGAAAGTTTTAAAAAACAATTAATAGCTATTTTTGTTCCATAATAAACAACCAGGTTAATAAAACCATTCTTACATCAAAATGGAGAGAAAGATTAAAAGACTTGTTGGATAGATTAAAAAGAAAAAAAGTTAACTACTTTTTATTTGTAGCATTATTCATCATAACAAATAAGAAATAGATTTTTTTTTATTTATGAACACTTTCCTTCATGATTTGGTCAAATTACAGAAGAAGCAATGTTTTTGTGTTTTTTTAAAAATTTTTTCAACAGTTCAAAGCAGTTTCCTAATCTCCATCCCATTCAGTAAATGTTGAACAATCATTAGAATTGAGAATACCGAATAATTTCATTTCTACAATGACATAAACAATGTTTATAAATCAAAGTTCTTTTTAAAAGAGCAGTAAAAACAGTTTCCAAAAATAAATGCTAAGAAGCTATTTTATTTTTAACGCAATAAATTAAGTTAATTTTCCACTTGAGGTTGGGGTTGTAGTAACTGGAAGATGTGATTTAAAAAAAGTATTTTATTGATTTTCCCATTGTCGGTAAGAAAAGAAAAAATAACAATTCCAATTGCATTATTAGGTAATAAAGAATAAAGCAAAGTCTATCAAGAAAGAAAACCCATCAACTGAAGAAAATTAATCAGAGAAAACTACATTATATTCTAAAAAAAATCTAAAGTATTTACTTTTTTTTTAAAAGTAGTTACTACTTTCTGTAGAAAAAGAAAAAAGGGATAGATAGGAAGAAGAAGAGTCAAAAGAAGTGAGTCATGTAAGTAAATGTTTATATTCATTTTTGGAGGTTTTAAAAAAAAAAAAGTTCTTTCTGGTTGAACTAAAAAAAAAAAAAAAAGACCTAAAAAGAAACTAGTAGTGCGGAACAAAAAAGAAAAAAAACCCTTGACTTGCCCTAGATGTCTTTAGTTTTTTAAAATTCAAAGCCGCTTTTTCCAAGAAACGGCTCCACCAAAATTCTAAATGAAGAACAGAAAAAAAAAAAAAAAAAAAAAAAAAGGTTTCTATTTAAATTTTCGATATAAAATAAAAAAAAAAAAAAGATAAAAATAGTTTTTTTTTTTATTTATTTTAGAGTGATTTTTGTTTTTTAGTTTTAGTGGGCATTTTTATCTAAAAGTTTCCTTAAATAATTTTTTTAAACTTTTTTTTTCTTTTACAATTCAGGGGGGACTGGCAAATTAGGAAAAATACTTAACTTATATAATCATTCGCTGAAATGAATAAAAAAATAATTTCAGGTTGCTATTTATTTTTTTAAATTAAAAAAGTAATTAAGAGAAATAAGAACTTTTTTTACGTTTTAAAATTGTTCATTGATGTTGACTGAAAACTGAAAAGAAATTTCTTTTTTATTTAAAAAAAAGAAAAGAAAAGTGGATTGATCAGAATTTAAAAATGCGATCAATTTTATTCTTAAATTTAAAAGGAAAAACGAAAAGAGGCTTTTCTAAAAATAAGGTTTTTAAAAATAAAATAAAATGGTATTTTGGGAAAATTACAATAGAAGAATCTAAGGATCACTTTTTTTTAATTTGTTACTTTTTATAATTTTTTTTTAAAGATTAACCTTTAAAAATACAATGAAAAATGATATTAAATTTAGTATCAACCTTTCGATAAATTTTGCTTTAAAAATTTTTAAGATAGATTTCACTTTCAGTTTAAAAAATATTTACAAATAGAAAAAAAGTACAATTGTGAATAATCGTGTTCATTTTAAAGTTAAAATATAGAAAGAGACTAGATTTCAATTCAGGAGAAAAAAAAATAAAAAAAATTTGAAATAATTGTTACTTCTTTGTTATTGTATAATAATACACCAAGTGCGTTGGTTTCCTTAAAGAAAGAAAAAAGAGGATTTTTCTTTGCAGTCAGTATATAAAGAATCAACAAATCCAAAAGCAACTAAAATACAAAAAAAACAAAAAAAGAAACAGTTAAATAAAACCAAAAAAGCTTATATTGCCTAAAAAAATAAAGAGAAATGAACTTCTTAGCACCTGTAGTTGTGTTTTAATTTCACAAGGTGGAATCTTATGATGACCAATACAAGTAAATGATCAAGAGATTTTAAGAAGCACTTGACGGAGAAATTTGACTTAGCAAGAAAACAAAGGGAAAAAGATGACCCCCAAAATATTTTTAAAATATAAAAGAAGATTCAGATATTTACAATAGATAGCAAAATGAAATCGGTGTAAAAACGTTAAAAAAAGAAAAAAAAAAGAAAAAAAGAAATAAAATGAAGCTAATACCTGGTGAGGTGTATTTACTACTATGGTGATTATTACTTAGAAAGAAAGGCATGGCGGATAGCAAAACAAGACATTCATACATTATGGCCATAAAGTCGGGGTCATATTATCTATAATAATCAATTGTAAAATGATCCCCCTTTTTTCAACCACTACCTATATATCCAGGCCGGCTCGGACTGACGATCAATTAGAAACTATCAAATGTACAAACAAGCATTAAGATAATCAGACAAAAACAAATGAAAATTATATCGTGTTGAGGTTATAAATTGAAAGCTTTAAATGTTGATTTACCTTATTTGTGGGTTTGTTTAAATATTCAAGTGTGCCGACCAAAGGTTTACGAACGAGAAGAAGGCACACACAAAACTCCGCACAAGAAGAAAGATGGCTGAACTAACATCTTCTTCCTCCTCCTCCTCCTATTTTCGGCTACTATGTTTTTTTTTTTTAGGGACTTATTTTAAAATAATTATTTCTTTCATTCTACTAATTTTTACTATTAATAACTAGCTGCAGATCAGATTTTTTGCACACCTTTCAAAAAAAAAACAAACAAAAAAACATGATCACAAAAGAAGCGAAACAAAAAATTAGAGCGCGATTTTAACGCCGTTTCGTTTCGCACTCCACCATTAATAAAAATGAATTTTACGAGAAGTTCTTGAAACAATTCCCTCAAATCAAAACGTATAATAAAATTAATTCTCAAAATTAAATTGAATATTTATATATGCGTTTATAATTTATGTCTTTTCGTTTGATTCCAGCACACGAAGCATAAAAAAAATACAAATAAACAAGAACATGCATGACACACGAGTTTGTACTTAAACTGGCCCTGTAAATTTATGGTTGGAATTTAAAAGAGAAAGAACTCCCTCCCTGTGTTGCATAAAAGATTCTTTAATTTATATTTTAAAATACAGATGTAAAATATTTTAAAACGTACTTGAAAAGAAACTCTAAATTATATAAAAATACTGTATAATTTGAAATTATCACCTGTTAGAAATTAAAAAATACATTTAAATGCAGTTTTCTTATAAAATTAGTTTTTTTTGGATCACCGTAAATGAATAAATAAATAAATAAATACAACAGAGATGCAACTAAATTTTGAAAGAACAGCTTATTTCTAAAGGGAGATGTAATTATTTTATTAAGGC